>JAVYIG010001253.1:357500-361760 GCA_035222895.1 Strongylocentrotus droebachiensis | reverse complement strand
AGAGAGAGAGAGAGGAAGAGAGAGAGGAAGAGAGAGAGAACAAAATAAAAATGGCACAAGACAAGAACTTCTATTTCTCCTTTACACAATTAAGTCACCATAGAAAGGACTAGCTATATATGTATCTGCATGCTAAACAATAGATTTATTTTAGATTCTTCCGAAGCTCAATAAGAGTTTTATGAGTCCTCTGTTTGGAAATAATAATGGTAATATTTGGTTCTTGTATAGCGCATATCACATTTATACGTCTCTATGCGCTTCCAAATTTGGAATTATTATTTACAAACTGACTTTTCTATGGATGTTCTGAATGGTCTGCATAGTGAATGCTCTTTAAGTTCCTCATTTATTTTGCAAATATAACACTTGTTCATTTGGCTAAATATGACTGCAGACTTAGAATGGCATTCTTATTTACATATTGATTTCTTTCAATGCTGTTCGATTGGCCTATGCTGTACATATATTTTTTACATCATGCCCAATAGAATGTTTAGATGGACTGATATTGTTGTTATTCATGAGAGATTTTCTATAGTATGGATTTGTGTGAATATGCAATGTATCATTACTTCTTTGAACTTAACATGTACAACTACACCTGTAGCTGGTACAATCTGTGCCCATGTCATTTTGTTTATTTTTGTTTGTTTGTGTGTTTTGCTGCTCTGTCTATCGTTCTTCTATTGTTGTTGTTTTTTCTTCAAACCCTGGTCTGATTACAAGTCATTTTTATAGAAATGCCAGTCTGTTTAGGAAACAATCTGTGCTATACAGATATGCACTGTGTCTCTCTGCAGGCACATAGAAACATGACAGAAGAGAGCAATTAGTGCACACTGTTCACAATGAAGTGTGAGTTACTATTTGTGAATGCTGCCCTCTATAGAGAGTATACATGTATTATGGTTCTGTACACAAGTGAATGCACCCATTGGCAGAAATAAATTAAACAAAGCATTCAGGAAGATGCATATCATAATGTTCATTTTTGATGCATTGTAAATACTGCCCTCTGGTGGTAAGTGCATTATAGTATTTGTCTGCTTAGCTCCTACAATGTACGAGACTCGTTTAAGTCCTTATCAAGACCATAACATGTAGAAGTATGTGCATCACCACTTTAGACTCACAGCACACTCCTTTTTTCAATTCACTCTTCAAATCAGAAAGGATATTGACATACAATATCAGAAAGTAAGTGGATTTTATATTTCTTTGGCTCTCTGACAATCATGAAATTGTATGTTTCACATTTTGCACATTATTAATTTAAACTGACATGCAAGAAATTGAACCTTTTAAGGCCCCATCTCCAACAAAAACAAATTGCTACACTGACATACACATGTTATGTGACCCCCCCCCCCCCATCACAATTGGGTCACATTTTGTTTTCTACCGGTAACCACTTTGGACAATGACCCCCTCCCCCACCCATCTACCCCCCCCCCCCCACTCATCTCCCCCCACCCATTTCCCCCGCCCTCCTGCATACAAGCATGGTTCCACCAGTGCAATCAGTGTAATTGAACAGAAACTATGGTATACAGAAGACAATGTATATAAACTTAAAGAGAAGGTTCATTGATTTAAAATACTAACTTTAATGTCATTATTGCAAAGGTGACACTGTGATTGGCCAAGGTTATCAAAAGCCAATGCTTGGAAATATTCGAAGTAATGATTATTAACAATTACAAAACGCTTAGATACAGCACCGACATAGCACCTGAAAATCTCCCCGGTCGCTGCTGAGATATGACGTCACATGTTGAACATGATGTGCACAAGCAGACGATGTCCCATGACATCTCACACAATTTCAGTGCCTGTTTTGTAATCTTTTCTTGAGTTATTTCTCTTATTTCAATACCCTCGGGCGAAATTTTTATTCTATTGCCTCACTCTAAACCCTGTGCATGGTTTTATTTTGATTAAAAATGCAAGGATTTAAAAAAAAAAGGAATCCGTCGTTTGTAAACAAAATAAGACGCCATTGTATTTTCAGCTGCATACACCGCGGCATGTTCGGCGTTTCAAGAGGGAACAAATGACGTCCATGCTATCATTCCGGAGGTTTTTTAATTTGAAAGTGTGGTTTCTTTGATTGTTCATTAACCCCTAGCCTGTGTATTTACAAACAAAATAATTTAGTTATCAGCATGGGGGTCATATTCCTTTTTGAATGGTGTAAAATTCCATCACATTTATAAACACTAAATTCATTATAATTTGAGAAATAAAAGCATTGCAATTATGTTCATTCTTTATGGGATGTCGTCTGCTTGGGCAGGGTTGGTTCATATTGTGACGGCATTAAAACATCGTTATTTTTCCGGCGAATCACTCGCATATCCCAGATGCTATGGATGTTGTTTTATTGTATTTTTATAAATCACCCGATATGTAGTTGACCTAAAACTTGCATGATGGTTATCTGTTAGCTTACCAGTTTCTAGTAATACGATATTTGCCATATTTGTGATTTTCTATGAACCCGCACTTTAAGGGCATGTACAAGAAATTCTATTCTTGTACATCAATCAGTGTGATGAGAAATAAACAGACTTTAACAAAAAAATTATTTGACTTTGTTCCTGACAGATGTCCAATCAGTCTAACTACTAAATAATTATCCAGCTACATGTTTAGGAATACATACACAGTGAATACATCTACAATCAATTTGACATAAAAGGTCCTCACAATTAGTTTCTTGATTTTGCGACTCCCCAATCAGTCTAATTGCGACGAAGCTTCCAGGCCTTTGTTCGGTGACCTCTTTCATTCTGATAATGGTATTTTGAAATCCTTGACGAAGCTAGCATTAATCCCATGAAAGGATGTACCTACAGGTTAAGAGATCCCTCTATCTGTGAAGAGGTGCCAACAAGGTCATTTCATCTTCAGGCCTGTCCTCATCAGCTCGAGTTTGCCAAATAACCCGCTATTTTCAGACTCGAGATATTATCACCAAGCTCGACATTGCGCCCTCACCAGACCTTTACGCTCATCACAAACTAGCTCGGACAAGTGCGAATTATAGCCCGCTATTTCCCAAATAGTGGGATATTTTGTAAACAAGACCAAGATTTCTAGGGATATTTTCTTGACCAATTATACCGCTTATTGTAACTGCGGGCTGATGAGGATGCAAATTAACTGGCTTATTTGCGATCAGGATAGTTAAAGTAGCGGGTTATTTGGCAAACTCGAGCTAATGGAAACAGTCCTATTGTATTGTTAGGGGTGGTTAAAGCAGGGGAATCTAGGATCAAAAGGGAAAGGGAAGGGGGCACAATCCTGAGAAACAAAGGACAGAGGGATAATTTTGAAATCAAAGTTACTGCTAAAGCCTTACATATCTTGAATTTACAAATAAAACTGCAACATATGAAATGCATGCAAAATATACAATTTAAAATAGGTAAACATGAAATTAAGACATTCAGTAATTAAATTGATATAATAAAAGGAATAAATAGAAGAGAAAGAAAAACAATAAGAAGGAGGATAAAACAAAAGGAAAAAATAAGGAAAAAAAAAGAGAGAAAGAAAGGAAGAAGAAGGAAATATAATTGATAGTAAAATAAGAGTTTACATATTGACATGTTCATAAAACCAGCAATAAAATTTAGTATGCAATTACAAATTTTATTATGAAACTGTTTCTGATCGGTGTAACATTAGGTAGATAACTTTTTGATTATATACAATAGCCTTGTCGATAAAACATTGAAATGATTTATACTACATAGTGTTTAGAGACAGGCAACCAAATCATAAGAATAATGGTTTTGCCAATTTGTTTTCCAAAAGGGCCACATGTTAGTTATGCCCCTCCTAAATCTTCTAGAGTGAGGGTCTCATCTTCTTCGCTCATATCATTGAATACAGGAGCAATATGGTTCCCATAGACAATATGTTACATTGGATATTGTTGGAAGGTTGTTAAACAATGCCATATATATATATATAATGCATAAGCATTGCCATGAATTTTAATTTGGCTGTGGTGGATTTACGTCATTTTTAATTAAATGCATACCAAAGAGCGGTATAACAAAAGAAAGCAATTTATTTTCTCTATGTTGACATAGTTGCATCATGTTTGTGTGACATTCTTTCTATATTTATCTTTTCTTGTGTTCTATTCCAGTATTCCTTTTCTCCCCACTCTCTCTCTCCCCCCCCCCCCCCCCCTCTCTCTCCTTTCTCACTTCTCTCTCACTCCTCTCTCTCTCTCTCTCTTTC
>JAVYIG010001253.1:137500-355000 GCA_035222895.1 Strongylocentrotus droebachiensis | reverse complement strand
GTTTTAAATTAAGTTAAACCAAAAATGGAAATTCTTTTTGCCCAATTGATCTTGAGCCAAGCAGCCACTGAGCAGTGCCAGAACGACGTTGCTCTTTCTCTTATTGTTGAACGCCAAACAAGGTAGCAGCAACAACGTCTTTTGGTATGACGCGACCGGGGTTCGAACCCACGACCTCCCGGTTGTGAGGCGGACGCTCTACTGACTGTGATTGCTACTTGTGATGGTGCATTTTCCCCTCTTAATTAGATTTAGAAAGAGCTAAACCAAGATGCTTGACTGTTGCTGGTAATTCAAACTCACATTTAGGAGGACCACGATTCGCCCACCCGTTGCCACAAACATGAACAGAATACAAATTACTGTGCACATGCTGCCTTTCGAGTGCTTGTGGTAAACACACAGAATGTATACATCACGTTTCACATGAGTGTCTACTTTAAAGATAAAGACCAGTTATGGTCATGCGATTGCATTGTGAAAGGTTGATCATCTAGCATATACTGTAAGTATTGGTGTACTGCAAGGTTCTGGAATCATCAAAACGATAAGAAATTTGGCCTAGTCTTTGTAAAGTTACAAGCACTGTACACAGAAAGATGTATATGGGACTAGGTACGCACACGTGCGCGACACGTGCGTGTATCTCTCACATACCAATAGATAAACTAATTTACCAAATATATCAATTAGTAGGCGGTTGCCCGGCAAAATTTGTTTCATCATGTATTAGTCAAAACATATTCTTTCACATGATTGGTAATAAGAGCTTCCATTTCATTTTTTGAAATTGGGGCGTTTCCAATACTGGTCTTTACCTTTAAAGGCATTGTTTAACAATGTTAAATATGACATGCATGGCCCTACATGTTATCAGTGTCTGTGATATGGTGTAATATTGAAGCCCTAACAATCTTTGAGTGCCCGGTTTTGCCATACTGTAGTGTTATAAAAAACGTTAGGAAAACAAAAAATGAAATTTTGATTTTCAACCATAACTATCTTGATAATAAGACAGGCGATTGGCTTGTAAAAATCCCTGACTTACCTAAAGGTTTTTTTTTATTTTATTCATATCTACCTTTCTTAATAGCCACTCCCGTTATATCTACTGTCATTCTTTCACTCCTCTTTCAACCTTCTTTTAATGTGTCTCTCTTCTCCTTGTCTATACAGTACATTGTTTTTACTTTGTATTTCCTCTTCTGTCTCTCTTTACCCCATCTTTCTGTATCCTCATCCTGCTCCTTATGTAATTTCCCTATCATTCTCATCTCTCTCATTGCTATATGTTCACACAGGGCCATTGTTATTATAAACTTTGTGTTTGCAAACCTTAAAGTTTTCAACAATGAATAACTATTAACAACACAGGTTTTCAACAGACCAAACAAGTTGTGTACAAAGTTTATAACAACATGCTGGGCAAGCAGTTATTGTAACTACAGGCTGGCAAAAATTTAAACTTAATAAACCATTTTCGTATTAAATGTAATCAAATGTAATGCAATAATGTAATAAAGTGCCTCTTTACAAATTATACATTACGTGTTGCTAGATAGGACAAGCTGCAATGTTTGTCCTACCTAGCAACAGTTAATGTATGTAATTTGCATTCTGACTATTAAAAAACAATTATTAGCATCGGGTGAATGAAATAATTTGTACATCCCAACAGCACATAATTTTGAATGAGGAACCTCTACTGCTTACATTGCAGTTATTGCGTTATTAACAAGATTGCTTGTGGTTTATAATTTGAAGTAAACGTAGCATTTCCAAACCACCAGTGTATCTGTATGGTCCTGAAGTACAAGATAAGTTTAAAACCACAAGCTAAATTTAAATTTTGCTGACTCTCTCTTTATCTCTCTCTCCTCTCCCTTTCTGTTATTTCCTTATCTCTCTCTCCCTCTCTATCTCTGTCTCTCTCTCCCTCTCTCTCTCTCTCTCTCTCTGTCTCTCTCTCTCTCCCTCTCTCATCTCTCTCGTTGCTCTTTCTTTCTCTCTTGCTCTTTCTTTCTCTCTCTCTCTCTCTTTTTCTCCCCCTCTCTCCCTCTCTCCCTCTCTCTATCAGTCTCTGTCCCTCCCCTCTCTGTCTCTCCCTCTCCCTCCCCTCTCTATGTCTCCCTCTCTCTCCCCCTCTCTTTCTCTCTCTCTCTCTCCCTCTCTTTCTTGCTACACTTCTTACTTTTATATCTCTTTCTCACCATTTTCATATCATAATCAACTTTCTCATCCCTATCTGTCCCCTCTGCTCCTCATTCCCCACCCCCATCGATGATTAGGCCGCCATTTTTTTCAACTTTCTCTTTCAGTAAGTGCAGAGAAACTCTTTTCCTTTTTTCTTTCTCCTAATTACACCCAGGCAACACAGTCTCCTGGAATAAACTATATCCTTAATTGTCCTCAAAGGGCAAGTCCACTCCAAAAATAACTTGCTCTCAATAGAAGCAGAAAAATCAGACAAACCAATCAAAAAACATTTGAGCAAAATCGGATAACTAATAAGAAAGCTATTAATTTTTAATGACATGAAAAACTTTGAAAATCACAAGACAAATTGGCAACTCACTCATGAGTGTGTAACGTCATTGCCTCACTATCCACTAATTGTTTTCTATATATTGATAATATAAATTTCCAATTTTACCCCTGAAAATCTTATTCATCTCACCAGCATCCAAGTTATATTAATAGAAATATGTTTTTTGTGCGGATGCACTAATATAGAGTAATTATTTGTTCAGTTAAATCATGCTCACAAATCGAATTTTGATATACTATTTATATCTAAATCAATGATTATGAATATACAATATCCAGAAAATAGTATCAATCTTTAAAGTTCATAAAAGATTTTGTGAAATGTCATACATGAAAAATGATACAAATCTTATAAACCTGGAGACAAAAAGGGAAATTAATGGGATAAAAATATATTAAAGCAATTGATAAATAGTGAGGCAACGACGTCACAAACTGATAACCAAATTGGCAATTTATGTAGTGATTTTCTAAGTTCCATAGTTATTAACTACACAAAAATTCACAACTTCCTTATTACATGTAGTCATCCAATTTTACTCAAAATGTATTTGCTCTGTTTCTCTTGTTTTTCTGCATCTATTAAAGGCAAATTATTTTTGGAGTGGACTTGGCCTTTAAAGATAAACTTGAATTCTGGTAAATATAAAAAATAAGCTCTTACAGGGTCCAACAAAGCTTACACTGATTGTTCAAGATTACAAATAAATGACATGTGCCAAATAAGTTTGGTAGAAAATCTATAGTATGTGGTTGAGTAATGAGCAAAGAGAGATAAGGAAAGGTGTGCGTTGTTTTTATTTCACTGGTTCAAGGGTTTGCTGTTTGCGAGACTTTGTACTGCCATTAATGGTATCAAGTTCCACCAAGAAGGTGTCAGCAAATTATGTCCTACTGCACATGGAAACTGACTCCCATCTCCCTTTAAATTAATCTCACCCTCTCTCTCTTAATCTCTCATCTTTCCGTCTATCCCTGATGGTGATACCCTAAAGCTTTCCTTAGCACATCTCTTCTTTAATTGATCTTAAAACCCCACCAAAAACCATGGGAGCTCATAGGCTATATCTCACAAATGCGCACACTCAATCCACTTGAGTACCTGAATAATACACATTTGGTGAAACCCCCCACACTGATTTTCATCCCCTCTCCCTCTCTTTCTCTCTCTTTCTCTCTCTCTCTCTCTCTACTCTATCAGAAGTACCTGTATAATACACATTTGGTAAAAACTCCCACTGTTTCTCATCCCCTCTCCCTCCATCCCCCCTCTCTCTCTCTTTCTCTCTCCCTCTCTCCCTCTCTCCCTCTCTCTGCATCTTACTCACTCGCTTCTTACCATCACTGATATATTTCTCTTTCTCTCTTTCTCTCTCTCTCTTTCTCTATATCTTACTAGTTTTCTACCGTCACTGATATATTTCCCTCTCTTTCTCTCTTTCTCTCTCTTGCTCTCTCTCTACACCTTACTCACTCGCTAATCCTACCATCACTGATATATTTCCCTATTTTTCTCTCTCTCTACACCTTACTCGCTTCGTACCATCACTGATATATTTCCCCCTCTTTCTCTCTCTCTCTCTCTCTCTCTTCATCTTACTCACCCACTTCCTACCATCACTGATATATTTCCCTCTCTTTCTCTCTTTCTCTCTCTTGCTCTCTCTCTACATGTACATCTTACTCACTCGCTTTCTACCATCACTGATATATTTCCCTCTCTTTCTTTCTCTCTCTCTTTCTCTCTCTCTCTCCCCCTCTCTCTCTCTCTCTCTCTCTCTCCATCTTACTCGCTTCCTACTCCATCGCCGATATATTTCTCCCTCACTTGTATCATTATACAGAATTAACAGGTCTGGGCTCGTATCACGGCAACGGCGTGCCGCGTTGATTGCTCGGGAATCTCTATCCCATTAAAATTTGCCTCGTTCATTCATTGGTGTGCAGAATTTTTCATGGTTCAATTTTGTTCTCCCCGTCTCCATCGGTCAGCTCCGTGTGCGCAGAGTAGGCTCAGTTTGCGTGTGATCTTGCTAAGGATAGCTCACATTATAGAGTATCTCTATAGAGCTCTATAAACTGACTCTCAAAACGGACATAATATTTGACTGCTAGTTGCTGGCATGTAAGTCCACTATCTCTCGAAGACTTGTTTATTTTTCTGTTGCACATTTATCTATACCCATTATTGACTAGTGTAGGTTCATTGATAAACAGGGATATAGTGTTTTGAGTAAGTCGATAGGTTAAATGGCATTTAATGGACATCTTTATGGCAGGCTTTAGGTGATCGGCTATTAAGTAAAGAAGTAATGGCTACGCAGTATGTATCCTAATCACAAATAAAATGTGAAGAGTGTTATGATAGAGAGCATAGATCTTTGCCCCGTTTAACATACTGTAAAGCATGGAGATAGTCAGATATTTCTTTGTTTAAAGTAATCTTGCTAGTGTTGATATCGCACTAAATTCTGCAGTACATCCACAGTACAATATAGGAATCAACCAACACATGCAGACCTACAAAACAAGGGTGACGTTTTCTAGTTTCTGCATTTTTGCTCATTCAAGTTGCACAGATTCCTTAAAAGCTGTGGTTATCATTTAACTGTAAAATATTTCGACGTCAGTTGTTTACGTATTTGCATTGCTTTGCTTTTTACTTAAAGTGATCTTTCCTTTGTCAAGTACGTAGGTATATATAGCCTATTTTTAAACATCAATTATGTACAGTTGTAAATTTGTCCATAAAGCAAATATAAAAATGATGCTGTAATGCTTTATTATTTTTAGCAATAAATGTAGTTCATCTGTTTTGCTAAATGTTTTTTTATTTCCCATATTAATGTTTTATAAATTTGTGTACAGCACCTTTCAGGGTTTGTAATATTCTGCAAAATTTGTTAATCTTATCATATTTATGATTCCAAAATAAAAACAACATATTCTGCAAAATTTGTTAATCTTATCATATTTATGATTCCAAAATAAAAAGAACATACTATTTACTTTTTTTTTTTTATACATACAAACATGTATATTAAACATTTAATAAGAATTGTACCTTCTAGACATTTTGATTTTGAATAATCAGTTCCATCTTCAGGCCAAAGTTCAAGCACTTTTTTTTCTTTATTGATAATTTGAAGATTTTAATTACGCACTCCATCTTTCAATGCAATATTTTCATTGAAATTATGAAACTGAAGAAAACACCTAAGTTACTTAGGATTTGCTGTGACATATGTCCCCTACCCTGTAATGTGATGTTTGTGTGTGCTCATATTTGACAAACTTGGAGAAAAAAAAATTCTGAACACCTCTTGCAAATATTCCTTTCTTTGTTAGCATGAATGGATAAATTGGTAATGTAAATACAATCGGTGTGATAGCTGTGTCCCTGAATAGAAAGCTATTGACAAGGTACATATAGGAGAGAGTTTGTGAACATGTTGAACAAATAGGGGGAAATCTGGAGGATCAAAACAACAAGATGAAAAAAGGTACTAGGGAATTAAGGATGAGATGATAGGAGGAAAGCAATAATTAGTGAAGAGATGGAGAACGGGATGAAATTTAATAAGAAGGGAAAAATGAAATAGATGAACAGAAAATTGAAATAATACTTATGATGATAATAGTGATGGTGATGATGATGATGGTGGTGGTGGTGGTGATTAGAAGAAGGAAAAGGAAGAAGAAGAAGGAATATAAAATTTTAAAAAAGCGGAAGCAGGAAGATTACCAAAGAAAATAAATTAAAATAAAACAAAGGAGAAAGAATAAGAAGAAGGATGGAGAGAGAAAGGCTCTAAATCTTGTCAAAAAATGAAAAAAGTCCTTCTGCCTGATATAGTATTCTCACTGCTCTACCAAAACACAATTTACCAACCCCATAATGCACTTGAACAAAAATCCAGATATTCAAACACAAGCAGTGGGCACTACAGGTGTAAGTCTTTTATAAGTGAGTTATTTTTTTATGAAATTAAGGATTTGAATTCTCACAAACGACAAACAAAATGTATCTCCCAATGCGTTAGAAATAGACATGTTAACAAATTACTAACTTACCTTTTGTAAACAATATTTTTCAACACTGATGAGATAAAGAGGACCGATTGTCTAAGATATTTATGTACAGCTCATATGTATAAAATTGACTCCATAGAAAAATTGTTGCACCCCGAAATAACGAAAACAAAGGATGACCAAAAAACCTGCAGAGGGACCAACAAAAACATGGTTACCTGGCATACAAAAGAACACAAGCAGACAAATCCCATCAGCAATGAAGAATTAGATCCCTTTTCTTAATACCAACTGTTCTTAGGTCTACCAACAACATGACAGTATAGATGATCATTATAAAATCTCTGGTATCAGATCCCCCCCTTACCTCCCATTTACCTCTGAAATTTATTAACAAGTTGGTAAATTTTAAAATATCAGTGTATTTTCTCTTTACATCAAAGGAAAGACAAAGATAGTAGATAGGTAATCATCCTTTTTGTTTTGTTAAAGGGGACATTGAGAATATACAGTTAACAAATGAATTATTCATATCCCTTGTGAAGTTTGATGTTGACTACATGTTTTTCCAACTCAAGAATGAAAGGTGTACTGGTTGAATTAGGGCCTTGGTTGAATACTTTAAGATGTAAGCTTTGATATGTCATGATCTCAACGATCACAAAATTGAGACATATCAATTTTTCACAAAATTGGTATTAAAGGGTATGAATTATGAATAGGTACATGTGGGGTTGTTATTAAGCTTGTGTATATTTAAAAAAAAATAACAATCTGCTCATCAGTGCTAATTTTATGCGAAATTAAAAGAGGTAATTGTAATTTTGCTTTGCTTGCATTTTCAAAAGACTGGTATTTTTCATCCTGTTTTATGTCCAGCTTAGGTACATGTAGCTAAGCGAAGTGCAGTGCCATGAAAAGACGCTTGCGGAATGCAAAATTGCATCATTGTTTAAAAAACATCATTTTTTACACACAGAGGAGGATTCACATCAATAGGATAAAGAGCTTGTAAATGCATACAAAATCATGATGAGGCTTAACGTTAGCTAAACTTTCATTCAGATATGTAAAAAAAAGAACTTTTGATTAACAAACATCATTGAATATTATGCCTTTTGCGTTAAATGGCAGTGTCTTTTTGTCTCACTACATTTCGCTAAGGTATACCTTGAATAAGTTAAAGATTTTTTTTTTAAAGAGCAATTTATTCTTTAGAGGCATTTTCTTTTTGCACATTGTCTGTTGAAAGGCACAAAGGGTTTGATGTAACCTCCTCTTAAAAGATAAGACAATGTTTCTGCCTTTTTATTTTCAGAATTTGTTTTTATCTTTTAAGAGTTTTTTTTTTTATTCAGTCAAAACTTCTCATACATATTACAAATTAAAATGAAACACATATATTTCAAATATATGATTATCATAATATCAAATGATGATAAATATAGTAGGAGTAGAAACCAAAAGCTATGGATAAAAAACATAAAAAGACAAAAACAACATAAACAGGTTACTATATCATCCTAATTCTAGCACATTCCATTTTTTTGTGAAATCTATGCATGGATATATCCTTATAACAAATATATTTTTCTGTAAGGTATGTGTGGTTTAATTTAATAAGAAATTAATTAAAAGAAGGGAGTATCTCAAGAGATCTACATAAATATAATGTTTTCTTTTCAAGAGTTGAATCTGTGTCGGCTTCCACGTACGTGTTTGTTTTTTACCGCCTTGTCCAATTATCCATGTTTAGCCTATATGATCTAATGTAACTCGTTGCTACACATATTTAGCTATGTGACATTTTCAAGAATGTTTCTCTTGAACGTCGTGTGCCGATTCATAACTAATTAAATTAATATATGCCCTCGTTGAGCTGCTTCATTTCACTTAAAGTATTACGTCAATGTGAGGGATTTGGGCGCCGTCGCAAATATGAATTCGTTTGAGCTTATATACTCTAATTTTTTATGAAGGAATGGGAGAGAGATGGAAAGAGAATAGATGAATAATGAAGGAGAGGTTGATGGAGAGGGAGAATAAAGAGGATGGGGGACAGAACAAATTTGAGGACAAAAAGAGAAGAAGGAGAGATATAAAAAAGAAAAGAGAAAGAGAGCAAATAGGAAAAAGAAAAAGGAAAAGAGGCAGTAATATAGATAGAAGAAATAGAGGTGAGAGATGGAGGAAAGAAAAAAAATTGAGGATAAAAAGAGAAGAAGGAGAGATATAAAAAAGAAAAGAGAAAGAGAACAAAAGGGAAAAGGAGAAGGAAAAAAGGCAGTATTATAGATAGAAGAAATAGAGCTGATAGATGGAGGAAAGAACAAAATTGAGGACAAAAAGAGAAGAAGGAGAGATATAAAAAAGAAAAAAAGAGAACAAAAAGGAAAAGGAAAAGAGGCAGTAATATAGAAAGAAGAAATAGAGGTGAGAGATGGAGGAAAGAAAAAAAATTGAGGATAAAAAAGAGAAGGAGGAGAGAGACAAAAAAGAAAGAGAAAGAGAACAAAAGGGAAAAGGAAAAGAGGCAGTAATATAGAAAGAAGAAATAGAGGTGAGAGATGGAGGAAAGAAAAAAAATTGAGGATAAAAAAAGGGAAGGAGGAGAGAGACACAAAAAGAAAAGAGAAAGAGAACAAAAAGGAAAAGTGAAAGAATATAGAAAGAAGAAATAGAAGTGAGAGGGGAAAGCAGTAATACAAAAAGGAAGATATTTGGTAGCTCAATTGATTACATATGAAGTGTTTGATCGGCCACTGTTATTTAATTTTCTTTGATTGTTTAATTAAACTAACTTGTACAGACGATATTATTACATGTGGAGTAGCACATGGACGATTCCATGCAATGTGTTTGTGACGACTATGATATTTAGCCATATATATTTCATCTATATGTTGAACATCTCTCGGTATAACTATGACTAGAGGTGATACCAGAAAGCACCATTATTCAATTGTCATGTCAACATATTCTTCATTTTTGAATGACATATATGAAGAGCTTGGTTCCAAAAGTACTACATCCTTTTTTTAATCAAAATTGACACTTCCAACAAGCTGAATATTAAAAAAAAAAGGTTAAAAATGGCATTAGAATATCAGTTTGATTCCAAAAGGTACTTTATTCATTTAAGTTATGCATTGTAGCTTGCATACAGTATACAAGATTTTTGGTTCCGAAAAGTACTACAACCCGTCCGAAAAGGTACCGTACTACATCCACAAAAAATGTTAAAAACATAAATTCATGACAAATATTTTAGCAGACTTAGATTTTTCTAAGAGTGGTTTTAATACTTGTATCATACAAAAGTATTCTCAGCCACAGTATCATTCTAAACTGACATTGCTAACTATGATAATTAAAAAATTGTTTGTTTTTCAGAACTTAGGTTTAATGGATGTAATACCTTTTAGAACCGAGCTCTTCATGCGTGTTTGGAAGAAAATTTATTTTATACTGTACATCACACATTGCATGGAATCACTGTGCTGCCCAGAAACGGTGGAAGGCAATCATTTCATAAAATATATTCCTTTATGATGTCTTGTTTTGAGGATGAAACAAACTTACCTGACATTTTTATTATAAAATCATTCAACATCTACTGCAGATTAAAGAGAAGGTTGAGTTCTGGGAAGAGGTGAAAATAATTTGTTAGCGTTATCATTGTATTATGCAAGTGTGAAAGAAGACCAGATAAAAAATGTTCCCTGAAAAGCATGGCTCTTCAAACACCTTAATATTCTAAATATACATGTAACATCATAAAAATTGGGACAGATTTTTATGCGACATGCTTGTGTAGTCCCATATACATCTTTCAGTGTACAGTGCATGTAACTTTACAAAGAATGGGCCAAATTTCTTATCATTTTGATGATTCTAGAATCTTGCAGAAAACACAAATACTTATATGCCAGCTGATCAACCTTTTCTGATCAATTCCACAATGTTCCTTTCACAATGCAATCGCATGACCAGAACTCAACTTTATCTTTAGGTTTGAGCTTCAATTCTACCTGAAAGTACTCTCAATTCAGCTGTTACATGATAGTGGTATATAGAGTTTGATGTGACATTTGATCTACAGACTATTACATTACATAGTGATTGTGATATGAGTTTTGACTAATCGAAAGGGCAAGGTTTCAATTTCATGATTTTTAGAAATTTCTGAATGTAATTTTTTTCTCCACAGCTAAAGGTTATGTTGAAGGGGAAAAACACATTTTTCTGGTGCATTTAACTGAATATATGACCCATTTGGATGTTGAAAGGCTGTTCCCTAAATTGAAAACTTGATAGTTTATGTTTTGGTGAAGACCTTTAATAGGTACGCATAAAACACATTACTATTGAAATTAGTGTGTGCTGAGTGATAGAAGGACGTAAATTTACAAGGCTTTTACATATGGAGTTCTGCTTTTCTGGCTCTTAACAGGCTATATGAAATTACTCAAATTGCTGCAGCGCTAATGTCCTTTGGCAAGACATTAATCTACATTTGCCACACTCATCCCAGATGAGGTAAATGGGTACCGTACTTGAAATGCACTGTGCGCTGATAACGGCTGCCAGAGGTAAAGCTAGGGTAATAATTTCCTAAGTTCTTTGGAAGCTAAAAGGGACGTTATATATAATGTGATATGCGCTATAAAAGAACTGAATATTATTATTTGGAATTGGAAATAGTGAATATTTTATTCCTTTTTACCCTATGTTTATGAATTTTCTTTCATTTTTGGTTTAAAATAATGACTGAAGCATCTTTATGTTCTTGTTTACCTCTTTCTAAATGCAGACCAAATTCCTTGGCTCGCAGAGATCTGTCATTGAGGCCTGAAGTGATCTCTAAAGCGTGACATAGTTTGACGGGATCTTCTAAAAGCCTCATTGCGTGCCATTCGTCAAGGAGCAGATGATTGAAGCTACAAAGCCCTGTAATACGATTATTCATCGTTGATCTCTGTAAACACACCTCTCTCATTAGCGACCATCTTGATCTTCCATCAGCTAACACCTCTTGAAGATCATCGCATGCTTAGTTGGACCCGATGTCCTGAGGTATCAAGACACAGCCGGCTTGTTTTCGTGCATGCTTACGATGGTGACTAAATTATCGCTAATATCATAATTGATTTCTGGTTGACTGCCTGTGTCGTGTTACGTCGTGCGGCATGCTTCAACAGTTCTTCAAAAGACCTAACACGCTGAAGTGATATGTGGGGCAATATTTTTTGTTGTTAGTAGCTTTTAAACAGCTGAGCCATTGCCCAGTAACGTCACTAAGCACGATCGTATGGATCTCATCGTGTGAAAGGGAAGAAAAAGCAAGTTAATGAAGCAGAAGCCTTTGTCAATATGACATGAATTTGGACCTGATAGTAACCCGGGAAGTCGCTGTATCTTACAATCCAAACATTATCATCTGGTTGGAATCAGCTAGATAAACACCTTCAACTATATATGGTCTCGTCTTTCTACTGATAATTTCCAGCATCTTTGTGTCTCATCATCCCTTTTACCAAGCTTTGATCATCATAAACCAAGCATGAAATGATTTTGTTTTGAGGAGTAAAGGCATGCCCAGTCTTTGAAGAAGAGCAAACATTTCAACTTTCAAAAGCGTAAAGTGTAAAAACGGAATGATTATGATTGAAGTTAAAGGGTAGACAGTTTATGAAGTGGTTCTTTTCAATAGACTGGTTCCCTTGGGGTTGTGATTTGTACTTAGGGGTCACCGTTAATTTGAAATGAATGTCTCTGACAAAGCGAACAGCGCGTGGCATCCCCTCCGACTCCAAGCACAAACGTCCCTACCCTTTTTTGGCGCACGCCGGACGTCACTCCAACAACGCCTACTACGCACCCCTGTCAGGGGGCGGTGATCTTCGCTTCTACCCCCCTCCCGGCACCACCAACCCAACCAAGCTCCGGCAGCACCACCACCCGACAAGGACTAAGATGTCTAACGCGTCACGGCAGGTGGGGAACCGCAGGCTTCCCCCGCTACCGGCACCGGGTCAGAGCAGACGGACCCAGCCTACCAGCCCCCATGGGGCAGGGAAGAGCAGTATTGGGGGATCATCCACCTACCATGGAAGCCAGACGTCTAGCGCTAGAAGCAGAGGTGGTAGCAGTACGTCCAATCACTCTAGTGTTCGTGTCAGTGTCAGCTATGACATGATCGTCAAAGGTAAGACAAACATTCAAATCACTACCTTTGCCCTTTTGTTCCTTTATTTGCGATGATAGAGATGATAGGGCAATCAATAGATGATAATATCATATAATCATTATTCTAGTGAAATGTGAATGAAACAACTTAAAATCCATTTCTATCCTTAATGAGCCACCAAAATACTTTTCAAGTACCATTACTACCAAGAAATTCCAAATTTCTAAAAGATAATGTTGCAAATAAAGGATTGATTCTTAAACTCCTAAAACTCTTATGTTTATCCATATCCCTTACCTTTATTCCTATTGTAGCAAAAGGTTTATTTCGTGCATGTATCTTATACATCTTTATTTACAACTGTATTAGATGTATCATAGACAAAATGTATACAAAGGTATAGAAAATATGTTGCTCATTAAACGGATGTAAAACAATTCTGTTTTAATTGTTTTTATGTGAAGAAACTGCTGTAAAATGAATTTGATACAAGTAGATTTTTCCACATGTCTTTTCTGTTTTCCTCCTTCATTATTGTTTAAAAACATATAGAATTTTACGAGGCTGAAGTGAGTTTCTGTTTTCTTTTACAATTATAGAGTTGATTTATTTTAAGGTAATTTGGTCATTCAGAGTTTTCTTTCTTAAAGATATTGGGTATCTTTGCCTCAGATTCTAAACAAATTCCTGGATTTAGCTCATGCTGCAATCATAATTATAAACCTTTTAAAAGTCAGTCAGGAATCCCTTGACTCTTACAAGCCAATTGCATGTTTGATTATCAAGATATTGATGATTGGAATTCGAAATTCAAAAACCGTTTTCCCCAAGGTGTTTTATAAGAATACAGTCTATTGGGGAATACGAGTATGGTAAAACCGGTCACTCAAAGATTTTTACTTTTTTGAGGGACTTCATGATCATTTTGAAGCGCAATTTTGTGTAGGGCTTCAATATTACACCATATCACAGACATTGATAAGATGTATGGCTATGCATCTTAGATTCGTAACACTGGAAACATTGTTAAACAATGCCTTTAATCAAAGAACAGACACTGTTCATATCTACCTGAGACGACTGGTAGTCGATGATTTCCATAATGAAATTTACAAAAATAATTTTGATCTTTTTTATTTTACTTGGTAATGTAATTTTCTTGGCAAAGATTGTTTTCATATATTTTATAGTTCATACGTTATGAGTTTCATTTATTAATGAAAAACAATTTTTCAGTTGAGAATCTTTTGTTTCTTGATCAATTGTTTATTTTAGCTTGTTTCTGCTGGAAGATATACATTTCTAACAAATTTGACATGTTCAACTACTATTACTACTACTACTACTACTACTACTACTACTACTACTACTACTACTACTACTATTACTACTACTACTACTACTACTACTACTACATGTAATACTATTACTACTACTACTACAATGCACTACTGCTAATTCTACTGTTACTACTACTAATTCTACTATTACTACTTATACTACTACTACTACTTCTACTGTTACTACTACTAATTCTACTATTACTACTTCTACTACTACTACTACTACTACTACTACTACTACTACTACTACTACTACTGCTACTACTATGTACAATATCATAATACAATCAGTAGCCCAATCATCTAGAATATCAAGCTGCTACTACCTCACTATAGAATTTAGTTACCTGTCGTCTGATGTGCTCACAGAACATGTGACCTTGGCTAGCCTTAAAATAATTGTAATTGATCATCTAATTTATTATGAAAGCTTTTAATGATACCGGTAGTCACTCTTGAAGACCATGGAGATAGATAGGATAACGCGCTCGTAACCAAGGCTGTTGTGACGGAGATTCAGAGACCTTCCAAGTCAAACCTTCACAACAGTATAGAGGACGGAGGACATATAGTGTGTGATATCCTGTAACTAAATATGAGCATACAAAGCCATATATTTACAAGTACTTTTGGAGGTTGATGTTACAATGTGACACACAATCTTCCACTACTCTCTTTTCAGGCAGTACATGTACATGTAAAAAAATATGTCTCATTTTATTAATATCTGTATCTTTTCTCTCTCTCTCTCTCTCTCTCTCTCAACATTTACCTCTCTATCTTTTTCATTACATGTTAAGCACCATCTTTTGCCTGGCTCTCTATCATAATTCTCACTTTCGCTTTTTCCCCCATCTCTTTATTTATCTATATAATCTCAGAATTGTAAATTGCTTTCTTTCACTCCCATTAAAAATAAAAATCTATTTCTATTTCTAGTTTCTTCTTTTTATTTCTCTCGATCTATCTCTATATTTATCTCTTTGTATGTATGTATTTAGATATCACATCCACCCACTCTCTCTCTCTCTCTCTCTCTCTCTCTCTCTGTCTGTCCATATCTCTGTCTCTCTTTCTCTGTCTATTTCACTATCTCTGTCGTCATCTCTGTATATATATCTTTCTTTCATCCTGGTACCCACATTTAATTACATTAATATGTCATCTTTTCTCTGATTCTTTGAGTTATTATTTTCTAGTATATTAATCTGTGTCTGTCTTTTGCTTTTTAAAATTTCTTTATTAAATGTATACATTTATTTTGCTATGATTATTGCATTAATGTATCTGTACTGTACACCAAACCCATGCAAAATTATCCATTTATTATCCATACTGTGTGTATTATTATTTTTTTTTTTAAGGAAGAGAAAAGGCAAAAGAAGTAGAAAGTCCATACAAAACTCTATGTTTGTTTTAAAAACACTGTGGAAATTGAATGAGGAAGAAAAAATGCAGCGGTAGAACAAGAAATCAAATATATAAAAGAAATTCTCTTAAATCGCAAGCAAGGTATTTGACATTTGTTATTTCTTGCTTTGGTTGTAGTATAGAACACACAATACACACTTCTCTTTCATACATGTGTACACACATTTTTGAACAAAAGCCTTCGTTAATTTAAAAGCATTGCCGCTGGCAAAAATAAATACTTGCTCTTTATTCAAGATATATCACACGAACTATAACTCAAATCTGGCTCTATTGTCCATCTGTACAATCATTGACATTTGCGCTCGGAGATTCCATCTAAAAATGGATCTTTTATCTGTTAACAGATATAAGGAAGATGCCGATACAATAGTTTTAGTGAATGGGCACTTTGCTGAAAGAAGTTAAATTGCCTTTTTGTTCTGTAAACCAGTTCAGTATGTGGAATACTGTAACTACTACTACTACTACTACTACCACCCTCATTATACTACTGCTGATGATAATAGTAATGATTATGATAGAATAAGAAGAATAAGACGAAGAAGAAAATGAAAGAGAACAAGAAGGTGAAGAAAAATAAGAAGATGAAGAATAAAAAAAGGAGAAGAAGAAGAAGAAAAAGATGAAGAAGATGGAGAAGATGAAGAAGAAAAGGAAGAAGAAGAAGAAGAAGAAGAAGAAGAAGAAGAAGGAGTAGAAGAAGAAGAAGGAGAAGAAGGAGGAGAAGAAGGAGGAGGAGGTGGAGGAGGAAGGGGTGGAGAAGAAGAAGAAGAAGAAGAAGAAGAAGAAAAGGGGAAGAAGGAGGAGGAGGAGGGGGAGGGGGAGGAGGACGAGAAGGGATGAGGAGGAGGAGAAGGGAGGAGGAGAAGGGAGGAGGAGAGGAGGAGGAGGAGGAGGAGAAGGGAGGAGGAGAGGAGGAGGAGGAGGAGGAGAAGGGAAGAGGAGGAGGAGGAGGAGAAGGGAGGAGAAGGGAGGAGGAGGAGGAGAAGGGAGGAGAAGGGAGGAGGAGGAGGAGAAGGGAGGAGAAGGGAGGAGGAGAAGGGAGGAGAAGGGAGGAGAAGGGAGGAGGAGGAGGAGAATATCAGTTTGGAATATTTACATTGACAGTCATGTACATATATACATTCACATCTTCCCTAGATATAGAAAATGAAAGACAATTCCCTGTTTTTTTATATTTCAATGAATAAATGTTTTATTGATACTTTTCAGTTCACAAAACATATTCCATGGAAGGATACAATTAATCTTTTGCCTAATTGATGCACATATATAGCTTCAAACATCTGTTTATGAAGTATCATAAAGAGGTTCCATATGTTTTGATTGATGTTCTTGTAGTAAACTTTCATATCATGTGGGCTTTTAAATCATTCACCCATCCCCACCCCCTTGCTCCTTCCTCATTTGAATGTCCCTCTTTGTTTGGGGGGGGGGGGGTGATTTTATGACAGCTAATAGTATTTATAGTATGTACTAATTATTCATTCATGTTCATCATTTTTTTGCAATTTAATTTAATTTAATTTTTTCCTCTAATTCCCTTTTAAACTCACAAAATACCTTTTGTATCCACGAATGGTCTAATAATTGTACAGTCAAACCTGCTTTAGCGCCCACCTATATAGAAAGACCACCTCTCCATAAAAAAACACATTTGAAATTTCCCTTTAAAATTGTTTCTCATTGAAACGTATACTAAAGGAACCTGTACATAAAGACCACTTTTCATGTGTCTCTTGCGAGGTCTTTATGTACAGGTTCCACTGTATCACTGACATGACTATTACTGTGCTGTTGTTTGTTATCAACTCTATTAGGTTGCCTTTCTTTTTCTCTCTGTGCAGGTTTGTCGACATATGGGAATGGATACTCTAAAAACAACAGAATCAGCCATTCACAGGCAACATCAGACCAGACTGGCCATATTCCAGGTAACCCCCTCCCTTGTTTTTCCTTAATGCCATATGTCATGATACATCAAACAAACAAAAGTCTACAGCAAAATCGGAATACATTTAAGCATATTTTTGTGCATTCATCCATTAATTAATTTGTTCTATTTGACCATGAAACATATTGTATTGCATTCCACATTTCTATACTTTACGGTGTACAACACGCAAATATTTCAAGTACATATTACTTTTGCTGCAGCAGTTTGTTGAAGTGTTCTTACATATCATATATGAAAGCAGAAGTGTTAAAATGCAAAGCTGGGTTTAGATTAATGAACTATTTCTGCCTTTTTTTTTTTAATGATCGTGTAGTGGAATATGTAGCATATGTACACGTTGACTGCTTTTCAGCTACCCTTAAAATATGTAAATGTAAAGGGACCAGATTACGTATTCTGTAGAAGATGTAATGCAGGAGAATTCAAAACAATTGTGAAATGAAAATATTAATGATTCCTTTATATCTTGTCTAAAATTTGTTTTAGCCCAGTGCCTATAGAAACTAGCTGGTCCCGGCATTAATCGTATTGGATTTTGAGAAAGTGGTTGTCATTGGGTTAAATCACACTATTTGTTTAAATTTTTTCCAACAAAAAATGTTGCGCAAGAACATATCCGTTAATACCTAGATGAAAACCCCCAGTTCTTAAAAGACTTTAATATCAACCACACCAACGGTTAAATCACACTTTTTTGTTGTAATTTTGTCCTACAGAAAATGTTGAACAAGAGCATATCTGTCACTACCTAGATAAAAATTCCCTTTTCTTAGAAGACTATATTATAAATCAGACCAACAAATAAAACAGACTTATTTGTTTGAATTTTGTCCTACAGAAAATGTTTCACAAGAGCATATCCGTCACTACCTAGATGAAAGCCCCAAATCTTATCCTTTCTTCTTTCTCTTGCGCTTAGAAACATTGTATGAAGCGCATTATAAATGTAATTATTATTATTAGATGACTTTGTTATCTACCACACCAACGGTTAAATCACATTTTCTTGTTATCATTTTGTCCTACAGAAAATGTTTCACAAGAGCACATCCGTCACTACCTAGATGAAAACCCCCAATTCTTAGATGACTATGTCATCAACCACACTAACAGTTAAAACACACTTATTTGTTTGAATTTTGTCCTACAGAAAATGTTTCACAAGAGCATATCCGTCACTACCTAGATGAAAGCCCCAAATCTTATCCTTTCTTCTTTCTCTTGCGCTTAGAAACATTGTATGAAGCGCATTATAAATGTAATTATTATTATTAGATGACTTTGTTATCTACCACACCAACGGTTAAATCACATTTTCTTGTTATCATTTTGTCCTACAGAAAATGTTTCACAAGAGCACATCCGTCACTACCTAGATGAAAACCCCCAATTCTTATAGATGACTATGTCATCAACCACACTAACAGTTAAAACACACTTATTTGTTTGAATTTTGTCCTACAGAAAATGTGGCACAAGAGCATATCCGTCACTACCTAGACAAAAATCCCCTTTTCTTAGAAGACTATATTATAAATCAGACCAACGAATAAAACAAACTTATTTGTTTGAATTTTGTCCTACAGAAAATGTTTCACAAGAGTATAACCGTCACTACCTAGATGAAAGCCCCAAATCTTATCCTTTCTTCTTTCTCTTGCGCTTAGAAACATTGTATGAAGCGCATTATAAATGTAATTATTATTATTAGATGACTTTGTTATCTACCACACCAACGGTTAAATCACATTTTCTTGTTATCATTTTGTCCTACAGAAAATGTTTCACAAGAGCACATCCGTCACTACCTAGATGAAAACCCCCAATTCTTAGATGACTATGTCATCAACCACACTAACAGTTAAAACACACTTATTTGTTTGAATTTTGTCCTACAGAAAATGTTTCACAAGAGCATATCCGTCACTACCTAGATGAAAGCCCCAAATCTTATCCTTTCTTCTTTCTCTTGCGCTTAGAAACATTGTATGAAGCGCATTATAAATGTAATTATTATTATTAGATGACTTTGTTATCTACCACACCAACGGTTAAATCACATTTTCTTGTTATCATTTTGTCCTACAGAAAATGTTTCACAAGAGCACATCCGTCACTACCTAGATGAAAACCCCCAATTCTTAGATGACTATGTCATCAACCACACTAACAGTTAAAACACACTTATTTGTTTGAATTTTGTCCTACAGAAAATGTGGCACAAGAGCATATCTGTCACTACCTAGATAAAAATTCCCTTTTCTTAGAAGACTATATTATAAATCAGACCAACGAATAAAACAGACTTATTTGTTTGAATTTTGTCCTACAGAAAATGTTTCACAAGAGCATATCCGTCACTACCTAGATGAAAGCCCCAAATCTTATCCTTTCTTCTTTCTCTTGCGCTTAGAAACATTGTATGAAGCGCATTATAAATGTAATTATTATTATTAGATGACTTTGTTATCTACCACACCAACGGTTAAATCACATTTTCTTGTTATCATTTTGTCCTACAGAAAATGTTTCACGAGCACATCCGTCACTACCTAGATGAAAACCCCCAATTCTTAGATGACTATGTCATCAACCACACCAACAGTTAAAACACACTTATTTGTTTGAATTTTGTCCTACAGAAAATGTGGCACAAGAGCATATCCGTCACTACCTAGATGAAAACCCCCAATTCTTAGATGACTATGTCATCAATCACGTCAACGCCGAACAGGTAGAGAAATGGCTGAACAGCATCCGCAAGAAACCTTCACCGACGACGAGTGCAGGGCGGAGCCCCCGGCGCCAGACGCCGAGTCTGAAGCGACCAACCTTGCAGAGTACAACGTCCACCGTGGGTATCACTGGACCACTCAACACTAAGTTTGAGGGTACATTTGCAGGTAAGCATTATACAGTAAACAACTCAATTATTCATACCCTTACCAAGTTTTGTGATTTTTTTTAAAGATAACGTTGAGTTTTGGTCATGCAATTGCATTGTTCAAGAAACGGTGTGGAATCGATCAGAAAAGGTTGATCATCTAGCATATATTAGTATTGGTGTGTACTGCAAGGTTCTGGAATCATCAAAATGTTAAGAAATTTGGCCCAGTCTTGTTTTAAAAGTTACAAGCACTGTACACAGAAAAATGTATGTGGGGCTACACGAACATGTGGTATAAAAATCTGTCCTGATTTTTATATTGTTACACGCCATATTTAGAATATGAAAGCATTTGAAGAGCCATGCTTTTCTGGGAACACTTTTTATCCGATGTTCTTCCACACTTACATAATAACAATGATAACGCTCACAAATTATTCTTCACCTCTTCCCAGAACGCAAGTCTCTTTAATTATGTGCAAAATGGATTTGTCCTGGTGTATGATTCAGGATTGAGAATGTGACATATGGGGCCTGTCACCACGAAATGAGTCCAGTTGGTCAAAATTTTTATTCCTGTTTTTAAGTATTATATGAATCTACATTAAGTAAGCTTTAAATTAAGGGGTCACACATTAAAATTGATAAATTATATCCAGAAATATGAACAAAAACCTAATTGGACTTTATAAATAATGGGATTACCCAGTTTTTAGATAATTAGGTGTAAAGTTAATGATGCGTAACATAGCCTATATTATTTGCCAAAAAATGTTAGAAGGAGATATTTTCGTGACCTAAGCTCTGGGGACATAAACTACAAGACATTAATAAGTCGATTTTTGGAAAAATCTTAAATGTGGTAGGTGGGTCAATTTTCAGTACATACACACTATACATCGCTATTACTACGATTGAGCCTAATGCGACACTGGACTCATTTCGTGGTGACTGGCCCCATATTTGTATGTCAGATTTTTATGTGGCCCGAAACTAAATTTTGTTTCCTCTTGCAATGTTTGATATGTTTTGGTTTTGTTTACAGTTTAATATGTTGTCTTATTCTAAACATAGTTTAAATTGGCTATGAAATCAGGAAGATGTAATAACTATCATGCCATCTGTAAAAACATCGCCATTTTTTTGTAATGTACAAATCAATATACCTTAGTTAGCAGAAGGTTGCAAACACAATTTTTTTTCTAGCAAGTTTTCTATTTTGGAACAGAAATGTTCATATGTTCTGTGACATGATTCATGACTACCCAAATCAATTTAATCATGATGTAAGCGATCAATATGGAGAGGCCATGAATTCTCCACTCCAGCTATAAATGTGGAAGGTAAAATCAGTAAAATTTAGTGAGTAACCTTTCCATGGCCACTCTTAATGAACATGCAGACTATCTAAGGATTGCTCAGCAAAAAAATGAGGGAAAAAATAATTGTTCAAATGATTAATTGGGCTACATGGGTATTTTTACATTCTGGCTGGATGTACCGGTAAACTATTTAAATCAAATTATAGTCTTTTTAAAATTATCTGTGCCAGGCTTCCTAAGTAATGAGCCATATCACTGTTAATGACTTGCACATTCTATGGAATGAAATATGTTATGCAGATTTTAGGTACAGTCAGAAATTTCAAATCACACTTTCTTGAGAAAAACATCCACCATATGCGCATCCCTATGCAGCCTCCCACTGGAGCCAATGATACTTGTCATGTTAGTACTCAATGTGTAGATAGAACAATGATAAACTTTTGTACTCTGATGTAGATATATGTTTCAAAGAGAATGTTGAGCTCTGGTAGAGGTGAAAAATGTATAATTTATGACCTTTAAAGGTAAAGACCAGTATTGGAAACGCCCCAATTTCAAAAAATGAAATGGAAGCTCTTTTTTACCGATCATGTGAAAGAATATGTTTTGACTAATACATGATGATAAAAAATTTGCCGGGAAACCGCCTACTAATTGATATATTTGGTAAATTAGTTTATCTATTTGACTGTGAGAGATAAACGCACGTGTCGCGCACGTGTGCGTAGTCCCATATACATCTTTCTGTGTACAGTGCTTGTAACTTTACCAAGACTGGGTCAAATTTCTTATAATTTTGATGATTCCAGAACCTTGCAGTACACACCAATACTTATATGCTAGATGATCAACCTTTTCTGATCGATTCCACAACGTTTCTTTCACAATGCCAACGCATGACCATAACTGGTCTTTATCTTTAAAATTCTCTTTTTTTGTCAGTTTAGAAGAATATCAAGGAGCAATAATAGTTATTGTACACACAGGGCACTACAGAACATGTGACACAACTTACTGAATGTCATATGATCACAATCCAGCCAATCAAAATGGCCTTTCCAAACTTGTATGATATTTTAACCCAAACAATCATTTCTAAAGCACTGTGATGTTTTCAACGTTTAGATTTAATGCCAGCCAATTCTACTTGCCATTATCATAATTATGATTAAAACAGTCGCAGTAATGCTCACAGAAACCTTGACAAATAAAAAGTATACATTTATAGAAATAAAATGATCAACTAAATTGGATGTGTGCAACAGGGCATGACAATGCTTCTCTACCATCACATTTCAATTATGTATAGAATGTAGAAACGCATTGTGTACATGTATGAATACATAAGACAGAGCCAATTAAAAAAGAGGCAATATCAAAGCCACAAGTGCACTTAGATGCATTGCTCCAAAGTACAACATTTCTCCCAGTTTAACTAGTTGACTCCCAAATTATGTAAATTCCCATAGGCTTAACACAGGGACCGCCCGGCTACAGTAGGCTATAGGTTAAAGTATTATTTATGCAGTGATGACAGAAGTGCATGATTTATCAGTTAAATGTCATTTCTCCCAGTTTAACCAGTTGAATACTGAATCATCTAAATTCCCATAGGCTTAACACAGGGACCGCCCGGCTACAGTAGGCTATGGGTTAAAGTATTATTTATGCAGTGATGACAGAAGTGCATGATTTATCAGTTAAATGTCATGTGATATTGGGATTCTTTTCCGAGGCAATCCTCCCGGCAGCTGCCAAAGCCTTACACCAAACAGTGTATCAAGGCATCATCCAGCAAATTCAATAGCCGATCGATATGCCATCGCCATGACAACAGGAATTGTTTACACAGCTTCGACGCCCGGTACGCGGGCCGGCTCCAAACACCTGGTGCTGTATAGCTAACGGGATGTACAAATATAGAATTGTGGAAACCTAATGCTTTTGAGGATCGCTTACTTGAAACTGTTTGCGATGGGAAAACAGTGTGGGTAGGGGGATGATCCTTTTCATCCTCTTGTTAACATCGTTTTGTTAGCCGCAGATGAATAACGGTGGATCTTCTGATAGCAGACAATTTAATACTTGTAAGGAAGATAGATTCTCCATCACTTTCTCAAATTCTTATCCTTTCATTCTGCGTAGGCATACTGAGAATATGTATGACCCAGAATGTAAACATACACCTGTACTGTAATATGATGCAAAGACAGGACCTATACGTACTTGTATGAATACAGGGAGGGGGGAGGGGGATTCCACAAATACTAAGGACAACTTTAAGTTGGACTGAACTTTGGCAGGCCTGGCAATGTTTCCCAGCTCAGTAATCAGTGTGTTGACTCACCACTCGAAAACTACAACAACAATCAAATTTGTCTTGTCATCTTGGTTTGAAAGTAATCTTTCTAATAGATCTCAATATGTATTTTATAATAATAATTCCTCAATTTTTTTTCTATAAAAAATGGTGTACCACAAGGTTCTATCCTAGGTACTCTATTGTTTTTAATTTACATTAATGATCTTACACATTCTTCTAAAAATGACATTGTTGCTATTATTTGTGACAAGTTCACAAGCACAAATCAGCGCCTTCAACTGCACCTCGATGTTAAATGAACGTCCTTTCCTGCGCGGTTTTTCGGCAACAAAACAACAACAAACCAAAAAAACAAAAACGATTTATTTATTTATTTTTTATTTTTTGCCCCCAAAGTAGGGGTGCGCCTTATACACAGGTGCGCCTTAAACACAGAGATTTACGGTAATAAGCACATGAAGTTTCTAACTCAGGTGCATCCCAGTCGATACAAGAAGCCATCATCGCCAAATAAAGGAGTTTTATCTTATAGAAACTGTTATTAAGTGAATGTTGCACAATTATAGCTTAATGCTGATTTTGTAGGCCTATACATGCACAATGTGTAAAAAACATAGATTTGTGCTTGCTTAAATGAGATCAGTAAATATAGCCATACATTATTGTAAACTGCTTTCCGTGTAGCGCTACATGTATCTTGATTTTACTTGCAATTGCATACGTGTACGTGCCAACAAACATGCATTGTTCATGTACTAGCTTGGGAACAGCATCTGAGAATCGTGGTGAAATGAACAAATCAAACAGGGACTAAAAGAGATGCATGACATCACACAATTATGGAAAGATCATGTTTTTGTTTAACCAAAGAAGAAACAGGCAGAGGAAGGAAAAGCTAGAGAAGATGGGAAGAGAGAGAAACAGAAAGAGAGAGAAAGAGAGACAGACAGAGAAAGAGAGGGAGAGAGAGAGAAAGAGAGGGAAAGAAAGGGAAAGAGAGGAAAGAGAGAGAGAGAAAGAGAGAGACAAAGGGAGGGAAAGAGGGAGAGAGACAAATAGATAAAGAGAGAAAAAGAGAGAGAAAAAGAGGGAAAGGGAGAGAGATAGAGAGAGAAAGAAGCAGAGAGAGAGAGATGGGGAGGGGGATAATGAGGTTCATTAATAGAGTATTTTAAATTCCATTTACAGCCACATCGTTGAATTGCAGAATGTGTACAGCATGTAAATCATAATGATCAATCATTGTTACATAATCCATTTTGATCATAACAACTTTTTTTGATTAATTTTGAATAACATGATTTTATCAGCTTGACATAAAAAAGTAGAGACATAAAAAAATAGAGACAGACAGTGACCAAATATGGGACAGGAAAGGGGAGAGAGAGAGAGAGAGAGAGAGAGAGAGAGAGATCAACAGAGCAATAGGGAGAAGAGGTGAAAATGGAATCAGAAAGCCAAACTGAAAAGAAAGAGCTATACGTACATGTATGTGATTTTTGAAGTGGTACTGCGCAATGTTCTCCATTGACTACCTGTACCGGTAATTTATAATTCCATACATTATATTAATTGCATTTTGTCAATATATTTTTCACACTCCCATTATTTCCTTTCTTTCCTTCCTTGCAGGGGAATCGATACGAGCTTCACACAGCAATGCAAGGCAGTGGAAGGTAAGCGTATTATATCTAGGACCTTTTTACTTTTTCTATTTTTTTTTCTTCCTAAATCTCTGTGGTATTTTTTCCATTGATCTTGCATTTAATTTCATTAATTGTGCATACGATGTAATACAATGACATCATTACATTCACAATTCAATGCGTGTAGTACTACTGAATAGACCTATATTATAACTATTGTAGACCGTTTTAGATTCTGAAAATGATGTAATCTTTTACGTTAGTAAAACAATGTTGTAATGTCGAATATATCAAATCAAAATTAGGACAATTCATTGATCATCATCTGCACAAAGCTAGCTGCATTTGCATAAGTTAAAATACACATCTGTGTTAGCACTAATGGTAAATGTGATTTCCATGCAATTTTAGTTTGTAATGACAATTAACATTTTTCCCCTTACATGAAGCTTTGTTTTCAGAATACGGCCCTCGTTAAATGTGTGTCAGATATATGAACGCCATTAAAACACCCTGGAATACCTAACTTGTATGACTGATATGATAGGCTGAAGATATTCCAAAAAAGCTCTTGGTTTATAAAAATATGTATGATGTAACTACAAGTTCCTTACTTAAGTGCCGTCTATACATTTGAATTTGTTTTAATCTTATTTGTCGGTAAGAAGTAAAGTTGTAGAATTTCTGTGATCAAAGCTTGTAGCACTTAAAGGCTGGTGATTGTCTTAAACATTTCAAGGATATGTCTATTCCACTTCATCAGATAGCAGGAAACAAATCTAATAAGACAGTTACCGGTTTCTAGATATAGGCCTGGCAAATTTGAGGTGTTAGAGAAAGTCATTTAAGGCTCAAACATGCAATTTAGCAAGGGACATTACCGGTAGGCATGTGCTGTGTGGATTAAAAGAGTCTGATTTATTGCACTTAGTGCATGGGCAATTCCGCAAAATAGTCCTCTTCCCTGGTGACCGATTATTAAATTGGTCAAAAATAAGTCACACGAGTTGAGAAGAGAATTTATAACGTGTGAAATCTTATGGAATCGGGCATGGCGCGACTGATGCAAACAATAGGGGCATTCACATCGCAAGCAAAAACCATGGGTTTTTCTCACATTCGGCAATTTCATTGGGAGTTGCTAGGCAACGACCCGAAAACATGACAAAGTAACCTGATTAGAAGAACCCACCTCTGGAGTGTGGTTTCTTTAAACTCCAGCAAAAACTGCCGGGCTTTTTTGCAGTGAAATGCTCACTTTGAAACGGCGTTTGATTATTCTTGTTTTTGCTTGTGTGATCCTCCTCGTTTTGCACCATTGCATGCAAAGCATCAACATGTCTCAAATGCATAGAATTGACAAAAGTAACTAAAAAAAAAGAATAAACTATACAAAAAAATGTTTTTTTTTCCACAAGTGTGAATGGGAATTTACACAAAATGATGGCCTTTCGACCTGTGTTTTCTACGGTGTAAATGGGCCCAATATCTCCATTCCATAAGTACTGTAGTCTATCAGGATGGTGAGGTCAACAAGCAGGAGAAAGATGAAGAGTAAAACATTGCCATGGTAACCAATAAATGGAAAGGATAGCATCTCAACGTCACTAGGGGTATATATCTTCCCCTGGGGGTAGTGTGTGGCAAACTCGCCCGGGCTTAAAAGGCATTTTCGGTAAATCTTCTCTCCTTGTAGCTTCTCTTGTTCTTTAAAATCTCTGACACTCCCGGCTTTCTCTCCTCCTCTCCCTGTCTGTCAGTCTCTCCCTGTCTCTCACTCTCTCCCTCTCTCCCTGTCTCTCTCTCTCTCTCACATATATTCTTTCTTTCGCACACACCTTACACCCTTACTTGTTAATCTCTGCTCAGCTGTCTCTCTGCCTCTCTATCTCTGACTTTCCCTTTTTTTTCTTCATATCTCCCATCTTCTCTCTTTCTCTCTCTCCTTCTCTGACTTGCTCTCTAGACTTCCCCTCTCTGACTCTCCCCTGACAATCTCTCTCTCTCTCTGATTTACTCTTTCTGTATTTGCTTCCACTCTCACTCCCTCCATCTGTGACCCGGCCCTCTCTCTCTTTTTCCTCTCTCTCTCTCCTAATGTGATCCTTGCCATCATTCGTTAGGGCATCTAGAGACACCCGATGGTAATGGCATGGCTTCATAATCAAGTTGGACTCCCATTTTCAGATGATTTCCTTCAATTTGTGGATAATAATTCTTTTTGAAAAATAAAAAATCTTTGGAGTTGAGGTATGGCACTAAAAGACCTTGAGAAATGTCAAGAACATGCTTAAGTGCTTAAGCATGCTATTGTCCTCGGAGAAAAAGAAATTATATTCCTGATGAGAAACGTGCATGTATTGCTGTAAAGAAATGTCATAAAAAGCTATTAGGTGTTTGCTGTACTGTACACGTTCATGCATTTATTTTAAAAAAAATAAAAAAATAAAATTCATTAAAAAAAAAGTGAATTGAAGATCATGAAAGGCAATTCTGTGTGCCTGACAGAAAGGCTTGGACAAATTTTGGTTGACTTCTTTGCTTTCGTTTTTTTTAAATAACAGCTATGATGGAGAAATTTAATAATGAAGCACCCCTATCTTAAATTCATGTATATAAACTAAATACCGGTTGGCATTCATTTATGTACACGAGTGAGTGGATGAAGAAATAAAACAAAAACCAGATGTCTCTTTAATATGCCCATTTCCTTATTTTGATCAATCTTACAGAGACAGATCTAAACACATTGAATAGAGTAGTATAGAAATCAGGCTATCCATGTATTAAGCATATGGAAATGAGAGAACTCAATAGTTAATGGGTTTATTCTATTGTTACTATGACAGATGCTAATTAATCCACCATACCAGATATTAATTTATTTAACACCATGATTGCTCATTCGCCAGACATGCAATTTAGCTCCATGGCAACCATTTTAACACCTGTATAGATTAATCTTGCAATGAAAACCGTTTAGTAATCTTGAAGCCTTTATATTACCTATCCCACAAAAATATACATAGGACATTTTGTGTGGCATAAACAGTAATGAGTTCAGCATGTACTGAAAAGCATGAAAGATACAAATTATGTACAAAACTAAAGGTACTAAATGTAAAACTTATTATAAATTTAATAATATGTTGATCCTTTGAAAAAGAAAGTAAAGTTCAAGTTCTTTGCTGCATTTCATTTCATTTCATTACATTTATTTATTTAAACATGGTGACTCTCTCAGCCTAAACGGTTGTTTTTCAGAAAGTCTGTGACTGAATAAAAAATATACAAATTATATCACAAAACAAAATCCAGTAACAATAGGTAACAAAACATAAAAATATGCAAAATAATCTAATCAAATCAACAACCCCCCCCCCCCCTGCTACCTAGGTGGTGACATGATGTGTTTTCTAAAAACATTTTTTAATCTCTATGGTTTTCAGTTCCTGTAAAATTGTGTTCCAGCATTTCGCTCCTCTATAACTTACCCGTATTTGCCGGCGTAAAGGCCGCACCGCCGTATAGGCCGCACCCCCAACTTTGACATTTCGTAGAGGGAAAAAAAAAAAAAAAAAAAAAAAAAGAGAGAAAAAAAAACGGACCAAACAAAATGATCATAATTTTCTTGTAGAACACTCTTTTTTTTTTTACAAACTATACCAAATTCATCAATATTCTTATAAATCAACAAGAAATTAACCTCAAAAATGATCATAATTTAGCAGATCTTCATCGACTTTTAAGCTAGTACTGTATCGTACGCAGATTTGGTATCCTACAATACCCCTTCCTCGACGTGCGGTGTAATCCGAAATAGCATTTTTCGACCTGCGCAGTTGCGTTGCGCGACAGCTAGCTCCGTAAGTAACGGCCTGTCCCTTTGTTTACTTTTTGGCGATGCAATGGTACGGACTTAGATCTAGATCTATCGGCAGATTTTATTAGAAAAATAAGTTTTTTCGTCTTCATGTCAACTATGCGACATAAAATTGTCGGTGAGTTGTGTGGAGTTATTCTAGAATTGTCCTGTACCGTTGTCTAGTCATGCTACCGTTCCTATAGTCCCATACGTGCAAATGGACGTGATGTTTTGACCGCTGAATTTTGTTGTTGTTGCGTATACGCCGCACCCCGACTTTTTGATTTTTTCTCACCCGAAAATACTGCGGCCTTTACGCCGGAAAATATGGTAAACTCGTTATTTTATAATTCGTTTGGCCTTTAGGTAATGCAAAATTATGAAAAGAGTGTTGCAATCAAATTGAACTGCTTTCCTTGTTTGAATATAGGGGAACCAATTGGTAGCAGGGCTGGAGATGAATGGTCAGCTGACAACAAAACAATGTACATCAAATTGTGTAATGAAAAGAAATGCCTCCAATAAATCATTTTCTTGTCCAGTTACGGTTATTTCACCCACCTGGGTAGGTTTTCTTAGAGATTTATTTATTTTTTCACCACAGTCTCCAGAAATATGCAGACAAATAGTGTCATATTGGAAGTTCAAAAAGGTGAGGGGAAAAAAAATGGCATTCAGAAATTCAGACAAAGATGAGAAATCAACATTTGTCACAAGACCTAGTTTTTCTGAATACCAGTACACTTCTGTTTTGCTTCAAATGAACTTTTGGCACTTTCACTTTTTTTTCTCAAGCGAAAATTTAATGTTTGCTTTGGAATTTTTGATTTCTATAGAAGACTGAATTGACTTGTAAAAACATTTGTTTTCCCTTCTGTACCTGCTCCAATTTCAATAGTATATGGTACATTAGCACTTACAAAAGCACTTCATTATCGCCCGCAAGAAGTGAGGGGGTGGGGCAGAAAGAAATGTCATCAAAGATCACTATTTGTTTTATAGATGTAGTATTTAGGAATGACCTATAACTTGTTGACAAATTTACAGTGACTCTCAGTCTCACACGGTTATTGGCATATATATATATATATATATATATATATATATATATATATATATATATATATATATGCGGGTAATCACAGGATGAGCTGAATGATGTAATCAGGAAATTTTAAATAAACCATCTCACTCTCTCACTCTCTCTCTCTCTCTTTTGTTCTTCTCTTTATTTTATTAAAGCAGAAAGATGAGGTATTACACCACATAATACATGCAATTATATGTCCTCTAGCTTTCTTTCTATTCCCCGTATACTCTCTCTCTCTCTCTTTCACTGCCTCTCTCAATTGTTCACTTCATTAATGAAACAGATCTCTACACCACATTACAAATTGCAATTCATGTGTCCCCTTTGTCTTTCTCTCTCTCTCTCTCTCTCTCTCTCTATCTCTATCTCTCTCTCTCTGTCTCTCTCTCTATCTATCGCTCTCTATCGCTTTATCAAAGGAACTATGTCCCATTTGCAGACAAACAAATAAAAAGGTTAAAATCTAACAGCATTTGAAAGATAATACTAATTTAGAACTTCCCTCAAAATGAAAGGGCTTGAAAATGTCTTTAAGTGGGAAAATAACGACTATTAGTTGATTTTCAGACCCTTGTACCAAATGGTTGTACGTTTTGTGCTGCGCAAAGATTCAATCAGTTTAATTTTGGCCATTACAAGAATACACCCTTTCACGTTTAAGGCCGCCATTTTAATTTGCGAGTAAACATCGCGTCATCAATGTTTTCGGATACGCATGCATTGTTGCCTCACTGCCTGCACTGTGCGCTACATGATATTGACATGGGCGCCATTTAAAATTACGAGTAAACAACTTTGTTTACTCGTAATTTGATGTCAGCGTATGCACATTCTTGTAACCTTGAAAGGGTGTATTGGGTTATTGATGAAGACAAATGCTCATGGACCCTTTACAGCTCATTTTATGTATGTAACATGTATTACCAAAGAGAAAAAGAAAAAGAAGTCAGTCAGTCACTCAATAATGTTTGACGGTGAAGTCTAGAAAGTAAACAGCTAGGTTTCCTTGCATAATTTGAATACTAGGACACTGCTAACGTTTAAATTTCACAGACAGGACATACGTGACATGTTCATAATTTGTGCAAAGTTGTACAGAATTTAATGTTGGCTGCAAATGGAACATAATTATAACCTTTCATGTAACAGAAAGGGGCATTACATCTAATATCAAATGCAATTCATTTGTTTCCTTTCTCCTACCATTTCTCTCTCTCTTTCTCACTCTCCCCTTTCTCTCACTCTAACTCATTCATTTTTAATTTCTGGACGTATGGTTCTCGTCACGTTGCTCACCAATTTACTGTTAACAAATTTCCTGTATGACCTCAATCTTAATATGTACATTCATGAGTATAGAGGTGTTGGAGATCATATGGCCTTCATTACGCACACATATGCCATGTAGCCTCAGGCTGACCTAATTCTATAATGTGTTTTAATAAAGTGCCTTTCTACTTGCATGGAGGTGTTTGCATGTAAAGAAGTATCAGGAGAGAGAGGGAGGGAGGGAGAGAGAGAAAGAGAGAGAGAGAGAGAGAGAGAGAGAGAGAGGGACAGAGAGAGATAGAGAGAGAGACATAGATAGAGAGACAGAGAGAAAGAGAGAGAAAGAATGAGAAAGAGAGAGAGAGAGAGAGAGAGAGAGAGCGTGTGTGAAGGGGGGTTGGGGGCTGGAGAGGAGAGGGAAAGAGACAGATAGACAAAGAGAGATGGAGAGATGGGGAGGGAAACGGACAGAGACAGACAGACAGAAATAAAGATGTATACCTTAAAGACAGATACAAAAGAAACAGAGAAATGGATGTGTCTAGTAAAAATAGAAGATTTGGTGAGAAAAGCAAAATAGAAAGAAGAGAGGAAGATAGAAAGGGAGAGACAGAGGATAAAACTTATAACAAATCTGGATTTATCTAGTGCTTCCTACAAATTCTGTCTTAAAGCGCTTTACAAATATTATCATTACCCTGGTCAACGAATTCGCTCATGCCATTTTCAGAGCCACCACAACCCCAAGAAAGAATCACTGAGTAATAAACACAATGCAACATAATATGTGATAATGTAATTGGGTTAGAAGGTAGAGAGAAAGCAAGAAAATAATTAAATAGAGAGGTGGATTGACATAAAAATTATTACATTTATTAGATTTCCATACGTATCTGTATCCATTCCATGCTATACTCAAGCAACAAGAAATTATCAACAAGAAAAACGTATTGGCTGCCCTAGTTTTTAGTTAGATCTAGAGCTGCCAATTCAGATGCTGAAGTAAAAGGATTTCCATATTTCTTCTCGTGTCAGTATCCCAATTAAAATACCTCTGGGTTAAAAGTGGCAACATTTTATCACACATATATACAGCATCTCTTGCATGTAAATTGTTCCATGTCATTTTAACTCCACAATTCATAAGCTAAAATTTCAAATTGAGAAGAAATTAATTTTTTCATTGTCCAAAAGTATTCGAAGCAGTATCAAACAGTAATGTTTGAATTTATGAGTGAAAAAAGTTCTGCCTCTGTACATACAATGTGATTAACACCTTTTGGTATTTATATCTTGCTAACATCTAATGTATGTTAATCATGCATTCAATATATTTGTTTAATTTTGTACATTATCTGTATAAAGTTATGTACACTTGAAATATTGTATCAAGCCATATTATGTTCATGAAAATGTATGAGGAAAAAGAAGAAAAAAAAAAGATGCAGAAACCAATAAATCAAATCAAATCAAATCAAACATGTAGATTATATAACAAGATTTTATTTGTCTTCCCAACAAAAATTGTCGTATTATTAGCATTGATTGTTCAATCATGAAGCCTTATACATTTATACAGGTAGATGTTTGTACACTTACTTTATGAATTCATATTCTTACACGATGTACATCATTGTCGCTATCAGCAATGCATCAAATTGCATCTTCAAAATTGAAAAGAACTGTGTAACCTTTAGAGAGATTAATCCTTGTAGAGCTCCATTGTGAGTAAACTCAGTCAGCGGAATTTATATATTGACTGAAATAGTTTGAGACACTAATGTATATTTACAGGCACTCTACAGTAACCCATTTCAAACTTGCCGTGATTAAATGGTTCGGATTTGCAGGATAGAAGGAGGGAGATATGGGGAGAGAAAGGGTGGAAAGTGGAGAGTGGCAGGGAGGGAGGGAGGAAGGAAGGATACATGTAGTTGGAGGGAGGGAAGCATGGAAAGAAAAAGATAAGAGAGGAGGGATGGAGGGAGGGAGCAAGAATACAGGAGGGGGAGATGGCTGATTGAAAGAGAATGAAGAGAAGTGTGTGTGAGAGTGAGAGAGAGAGAGAGGGGGGGGGGGGGAAGTTAGAGGTGCATGGGGAGCAACAGTATATATCTAAATGAGGGAGCAGGCTGAGCTGGCAAGAGCAGAAAGGGAAAACAACTTCTTCCAGAAATACAGATGCTGTTCATATAAAGGGGAGCTGTGTAGTGGGAAAAGGAGAATAGGATAACATTTAACAACGACAAAATGTATTTATGGAAACCATTACTCAAATAATGCTTTGAAAAGTGAAGTAAATATTTTCATCATTATGTATTCAATGCTATCAGTCATGAGGAACAATATATTACATTCAATGCTGTTTGTATTGCATTAGCTTTCAATGGTAATCATTTCCACATAACCATTTACCTTCATACAGTATCACACCCCTACTAAGCTTGTTATAATTTTTTTGGAAGGATGGGGGGGGGGGGGGGTTCAGATATTGGCAGGATGGGAATCAGTGCCTGTTTCCATAGCAACTGTGTCTATGGCAGGTGGATGAAGGTGATTGATCCTACGATCATCTCTCATCACAACCACCTTGGGTGACCGTTCGTGAACGCTGGCTTTCCTCTTCCATCCCACTCACTCTTACGCGGGTAACTAATATCAGCGTCACAACAAATTACAACTTATGTTCTCTGTTTCTTTGTTAGTCTGGCTGTTTTTTCCCACTCGAATATTGTATAATGATAATAATAATAATTACTGTACTGTTTTTTAGTCGTCCTTTTCAAGCAGTAAAGCACTTCACCAGTTTAATACAACAGACCAAAGCGCTTATGGTATTATTATTACCCCGATCGCTGGATTCAATTTCTATACTGGACAAGGCAATGCACATTCTGCATTCCCTGGGGAGCATTCCAGCTAGTCGCCTGTTTACGATGACAATGATGTTGCTTTTCAAGTTCAAATTTCCATGTCTCTATGTCATTCAATATTTTATGCAGTTCCCCCCATCCAGCCCCCCCCCCCCACCCCCTCCTCTGATAACAACATCCCCTTTAAAGGTACTATGTCCCATTTGCAGGCCCAACAAATGAAAAAGTTAAATTCCAACTGCATTTGAAAGATAATACTAACTTAGAACTTCCCTAAAAAAGCTGGGTCTTGAAAATATCTTCAAGTGGGAAAATAACGACTATTAGTTGTCAAATCGACTTTAGGGCTATAGAGCCCAAAAGTAATAGTCTTGATTTTCAGACAATTGTACCGAATGGTCATACGTTTTATGCTGCGCAAAGATTCAATCAGTTTAATCTTGGCCATCACAAGAAGTGGGTTATTGATGTAGACAAATGCTTATGTATCCTTTACAACTCTTTTCATGTATGTTATTACCAAAGAAGAAAAAAGCTAGTCAGTCACTCAATAGTGTCTGACAGTGAAGTCTAGCAAGTAAACGGGTTTCCTTGCATAATTTGAATATGAGGACACTGCTAACGTTTAAATTTCACAGATAGGACATACATGACATATTCATAATTCCTGCAAAGTTCTACAGCATTTGAGGTTGGCTGCAAAAGGGACATAGTACCTTTAATACAGAAAATGTCTTGATGATTTTGAGAAAGGGGTTGAACCACTGGAGACTTGATAAAGGGAAGGGGTGATATCTACGTATCTATCACCCATTTTCAACGCCATATGTTTCACGCAATAATTCTATGAAATACAATTGAAACATTTAAATTGAAATCATTCTGCATCAACTCTGGCATGAGTAATCTCAGGCTTCGGTATTTTTTATTTGAAAGCTTGGTTGGTTCAAACATCCTACAGTGGCACTGAAATGGTTTGTAAATCACTTATAATAATTGGAACTCACAATCTAGATTTGAATTCAAATAAATCATTCTTGCCTCTCTATTGTTAAAGTACTATTATCGTCATGACTACCAATGCATTTCTTTTATATCATGTATAGTTTTCTACTTTTCTCTCCTTGGCAGTCTGCCCTTTGCTCAATGAAACTGTTGATTTTTCTCATCAATTTATCCTTTGAATCTACTCATTCCTACATCAGCTCTCACGGCTTTATATTTTCAATAACAGATCACTACTGTTCCTTCATTTGGCAATCCAGGTATCCCTAATGACAAACCGCTTCACAAATATTATCTATCTGGATTACTCTGCAGCAAATCTTATCTTGATCGATCTGATATATTTGCAGCTCTCATGATACCCAAAATGATGGTACATCACCGATATATATCTTCTCTTTGCAAATCTAGCTTCTCTTTCTCAGGGAAATTGCATCTTTTCTTTTTTCTGAAATCTCATTATCCCAAATTGATTGAATCTTTCAGTAGCATTCACAAGTGGCACTCCTCTATTGAGTTGGAGTGAGATGTATCTTATATTGATCCCGTACTCATCAATCGTGGTTCTATTTCGTTCATTCATCAATACACGCCTTTGACCTCATCTATATTCTAGTATCTGTGTAAACTCCAAGATGGTGTTTGTGAATGAGGATGAAAATGAGGGATAAACTATTCAACGCACACACAAAAAGTGAAAGATTAATTTCTGCATGGATCAGGAAAAAAATCAGCTCTTTGTTTCTCTTTCTCTCTCTCTCTCTCTCTGTCTGTCTCTCCCTCTCTTTCTACCCCCACCTGCCCCTTGTATTAAGTCCCTATTTCTCCCCTTTTATCAATCTTGTATATTATTTGTTCATTTTGCTCATAGTTTTGTCTATTGAAACCTAGAATGATGTTAATTCATATACTTTTACAGCAAATTAATGTTGTACCATTATACCCAATGTTTACATTTTGATTTTGTTCTCTTAACCAAAGAGATATGAGCCCACTTGACAAGTACAATGAATGTTGATCCTGTCATCATTCAAATAATCTGAAAATGGAAAATGGAGTAAAATGATAGGAAACTTGTATTCATCAGTTGAGTTAACACAAATAAAGCATTAGTTTGAATGATAGCCAGGAAATTACTCCTTTAAATGTGGACACAGATATTATTATGATAAGAACAAGTTTTTTATTAAATTATAGCATAGAAGTTTGGTTGAATCATAGCGTGGAGTTTTTTGTTGAATAATGCAGATAAAAAAATTATTGGTTTGAATGATAGCAAAACATTACTGGTTTAAATAAAAGGTTTGAATTAATGATTGAATAATAGCAAACTACAATTTGTCCCGAGCTTGAGCATAAGCGTTGTGGTCTAGTGGATAAGTCACCCGTCTGCAGATCACAAGGTACGGGTTCAAGTCCCACCGCTGCACTAATGTCCTCTGGCAAGACGTTAATCTACATTTGCCACTCTCCACCTAGGTGTTAATGGGTACCTGATATGCTTGAGCGCTAGTAACTTTGACAGCTTGGCTATAACCAGGGTAATATGTGCAAAGCGCCATGAGCGTCAGAGTCTGGCAGATACAGGCGCTATATAAATATCCGTATTATCATAAGGAAATAACATTCCTAACCTTTAGACGGACCATGGTAATTAACGTAGACAGGCTTCACTGTATTTTAAAAATAACATTGATTCACACTGAACGTATGTTTTTTTTTTAAACCTCAGACGTCAAATCCTGGAATGAAGGGCTACACTTTCATGTGAGTCTGGTCCCTAGAGCGCCTGCATGTTGTCCAATTATTTACCTCAAGCACTGACTGTCCTTCAGATATAGAGCAATTAGATTTTACAGCGCAGATGTTGCCAAAATTACATTTATTTTTAATATAAGAATTTTTCAAAAGGCAGTCTCTAAAGTAAAGTCCTAATGGCTGTTTCTCAGCTCAGTGAAAATATGAAAGCATGCTGTTCGTTTGGTAGGTTTCTGTCTCATTAGGTAATATTAACACTATTTTACACAACTTTGAACCTCATTTTTGAACGTGAGATTCATTAGAATGCCAAGGAAAAGGAAACGAGTCTGATTAAGCTGGCTTCTCATGCTAAGTATGTTTTGAGCATTAAAGAGACAAAAAGGTGTAGATAGAATACAAAAAAATCATCTCAAAATTGTAGCGAATAAAGACATACTGAAACTTTTTGTCTTGCACTGTGCTCTTATTATCCCAGAAATGTCTTTAAAGCAGTCCTCTTGACTGTCTAGTGTAGCTGATCAATTAATGGGCCATTTTGGAGCACCTTCAGTGCCCTTGTGGTATTCTGTGGGTCTTAACCTAAACCATATTTAATTGTATCATTCATAATGGGTTTTCTACACCAAACAAAAAATTTCAGCCAAACTAGTTGTTCTGGATTTAATAAAACAGTGATATATGGACCCTAAAAGTTAAAAGTTGAGCGCATTGGGCACATTTAATCAAAAAACTTACCTAGGAATCCACAATTAAAAAAAAGGGTGAATACCATTTCCTTGTCGGAGCTGTGTGTGTATCTAACTATAATTGGTGGGCTAGCTATATATTTGTGTTTCATACAACAAGTGACAATGGTGCCCCTACCCCCCCCCCCCCCAAAAAAAAAAAACCCACACTCCCTCCACCCCATAATACCAGTGTCCTGTCAGTGCCCGGACTCGTACCATGCCAACAAATGTAGGTAAATACAATCATGAATACATCAGGATAGTTATAACGTATGTACAATTTCTATCAGTTTATGATAAAGAAGTCATGCGAAAAAAATTAAATCTCTTTAGATGAACTATTATTTTCCACCCTACTTCTTTTCCTATCTCTTTTCCTATCTCTTTTCCTATCTCTTTTAGACTTGAGGTCTGTAACCCAAATTCCTAATCCTTTACAAGGACCTATATTTTCCTTTGACCTTCATTTTGTGTTTGTTATCAATCAGTGAGTAAATTGAATCTTTACAAACATTGAGATGACAATTTAGTTTCCGCTAAGAATGAGGGCTTTCCTATTAAACAGGAAGCAGAGATGTGAACTAGAGCCCCATTTTCACTTTATCTTTTATAATTCAATTTATGAGAACACAGTTTTGGGGATCTTTCCAAATCTGTAGAGAGAGAAATCTAATTATCCCGTGTTAGCTATTGGAATGAGTACTTTTACATGTATGCGTATGTTCATGCAACAAAAGGGGGGTGTTGAAATCACAAAGATCCTACGTCGAACTTAACTCTAAGTTGACTTAAAAATTATGAAGAGCCATTTGTAGCCTAAAAATAAAATATATTCAGAAGAGAAAAATCAAGTATTTTAGACTTTTTATAAATTTCACATCAAGAACATGAAATCTCCTTGATATTAGAAAATATGAATGATTTGAATCGACATTTTATGCCTTTTAAAACAACTTTTACAGAATATTTTCATAGATGCTAACAGCTTTCCATAACGGTTAAGTCCAACTTAGAGATAAGTTCAACTTAGGATCTTTGTGAAACACCCCCAGGTCTGTACTCATAGTAATGAAGAAGAAGAATAAGAACACAGTTGCTTGGAGGCTGTTGTGGTGACAATGAAATGGACCTTATGGCACAGGTTCTCCATAATTTCCTGTTTTCAGCAGTTCTAGTTGGCTGCTCAAATGACATTACCCCTGCTTGGTGTTATAAGTCCATGTCCTAGTTGGTCTGCCCCTCTGTCTTCTCCCATCAGTTCCTCCTTGCAAGATGGTGTTTGCCAAGCTATTCTCCCATCTATAGTTACATGCCCAAACCACTGTAGCTGTCTTCTTTTCACAATTGTGACATGGTTTTCATGTTCCCCCTATAAACTCGCCATTATCTCTCTCACTTTCTTGTTGGACATATGCGAAATGTAATAGATATGCAGTAGCCTTCTCATACAATTCGCAATCAGTGTCGATGTTTTATGTTATTTATTTCTCTTTACATGTTCCTTTTCTGTTTGACTGTTTTATTTCATATTATTGCATCTGTTATTGTACATGTAGTTATTGATTGTATCCTCATGTTTTTAAATGCAAATATTAGAATTTTAAAGCAATTCAGCCATTGGCTGCCATTTACAAATTGTGATGAACTTTGTATAAATGAATGATTGAATGGATTTCATCAAAATATATGACTAAGTCAGATCTTTTCTTTTTGGAGGATCTACATATTACAGTTTGCTATCAATAACAATTTTAATCCTCTGGAGTGGAAAAAGTTCAAACTTTCCACCAATCTGCTGTTTTTTCTTATCTCTTATGTTTCCATCCCATTCAACTCATTAAGAAGTTGGACTTCCAATTTAAATTATAATTTACCAGAGTGATGTGGTCCGCAGATTCCATTGAAGAAACAGGTTAATTTCTTTCCTTTCAAGTGATATGGATCGGTATCCAAGGATATTCCAAACCTTTCAGAAGATTATTAGATGACACTGTGCAGGGATGGAAAGCTCAAACAAGGCAAATAAAAAAGGAAAAAGGGACATTAGTGCATCATGTTACCAATTCCAACAGCAGTGCATAATGCATCTTAATGTTCCATCGATGACATATGTGAAGCTCCCTTGTTATATTTGTATCAATTTGTCGTATCTCCAGAGAATCTCAGGGCTATTGAATGGCCTCAGTTTGATGGACTGCTGCTCTTTAAGTTTCATGTTTGTAGATATAAAAATCCTTTTTGCTCACACTGAAATTCAAACTTGCAAAACTCCATTGACAATGAAAATTCTGTAGTTTCAAAATACATGCACTGACTGAACATGTACCATGACTAGTCTAAGGACTTTAAAATCAAAAGTGTCACTCATATACAATATGTCAATCTTATTGACCCATAACTAGCACCAACAAATATGTGTATGTGTGTTCCTGACACTTCCTTAGGTTTGCTATTTATGTTTCACCAGAAATAGACAATTGAAAGCTATATATATTATGTACATCATGTCTGACTGTGGAGGGGGGGGGGGGGGGAAGCTGAAATGTAACATTTTTTCTTCATGAAGGATAGAACATTTGCTCGCTAGGGATAATAATAATAATTTTCTGTACAGTATCATCTGCAAACACACCGTCTAAGCACTTTGATCACGACATTGCCTCATTGGTTACTAGATTAGAATCGAGCTGTGAAAGCGATACTTGGGATGAGTTGAGACTTCCTGCCATGTTAGGCAAGCTTCCCTTTCATTCCAAATATCAATGAACTATCCATCTCCTGTTCTCTATTGTTACCACCCTTCCAATCACCTGCACGTTTTGACGCAGCGCCCGGCCCTCGCTTGACCCGCCCATCACTACGCTTCCTTTCGCAATTTCCTGCTGAGTTGCTGAGGTGTTTCTATGGTTGACAGTTCTGAAAGGGATTAGAAAGACTACTTGATTGGATTTCACTTTAATTTCACGAATTGTGTCGCACATTTAGAGGTGACCTAGTCCGAATGCTTTGATTGAGCATGTAGAAGTTGTGTAACATCTTTGAGGTGTACGCTTGTTTGTAGAGGGGGGGGGGGGGGGGGGGGGGAGGTATGGGTAGCTCTCAAGCACAGAATTTAATTTCTTACTGTCTTTTTTGTGTGTGTGGTTTAGACCTCAGAAAATGATCTGAGAAAATTAACGACTTACTGTAATGAATAGAATTTTTTTTTTTTTTAAATCTTGATTTTTAAATTATGTATTTTGTGATTTTAAACAAGCCATTTATGTGCTTTTCATGACCACTCCCCCTCCCCCAGTCCCCACCCCTCCCGCCCCCCCCCCCTCCCCCACTCCCCACCCCTCCCGCCCCCCCCAACACTTCAGATATCTTATAATATACGTTTCTATTTTGAAAAATATATGATATGGTTGTAATCTTGACACGTGAATGAATGAATAAATAAAATAAAATAAACTACTTAAACGAAATTTAGATAGCATTGTAGAAGACACCCCAGTACCAGAACTCCAGATTAAATATAACTTTCTGTTTCCTTGTCTCTTTAAGAGAGAGACAGAGAGAGAGGGGGAGAGAGAGAGAGAGAGAGAGAGGAGGAGAGAGAGAGAAAGAGTGAGGGGAGAGAGAGAGAGAGAGAGAGAGGGGGGTGGGGGGACATAGAAAGAGTGACACAGAGAGAAACACAGCGAGAGTGTGTGTCATCTTTTTCCGACGACGCCCACTCTTGACCTTCAATTTACACCAGCTCCCTATCTTTGCTACTCCTTCACCTAACTGGTACAACGAAGGACACTATAATCTACTTAATCCAGTCATGTCCATCTTTAATAGCATGTAGTGATGTTTAACCTTGCACATGGCACTCTAAAGCTCAATAATTGAATTTTGCTATTATCCTGAAATGGAAGGTTGTATCTATACACAGAGAGGTCACAGTTGCTTTTATTTACATTTTGGCATATCAGAATTTAAGGGGAACTGATAGTATTAATGATGACTTACAATTTTGTCAAATGCACATGGCATTTTAGTGCATGTCCATGTTCATTTACAATGGCCCCATGCTTTTTGTAAGAGCTTTGGAAATTATTTTAAAAGACACGAGACAAAATAATGACTCTATTGACATATACAAAAAAATAAAAATAAGAGAAATTGGTATGGTTCTGCAACATCCTTTTTTTGTTACAAATCTAACACTTCCAGACTGTATTCACTAGTTAAACAAATCCTTAAAGGGATTTGGTTTGTTTGTCTCAGATTCTGAACAAAATACAGGATTTAGCTCATGCTGCAATACTTTTACAAGCCGATTGCCTGTCTGATTATCAAGATATTTATGATTGGAAATCGAAATTTCAAAAACCGTTTTCCTAACGATTTTTATAACACTACAGTCTATTGGGGAAAATGAGTTTGGTCACTCAAAGATTTTTACTTTTTTGAGGCACTTCTTGATCATTTTGAAGCGCAATTTCGTTCGGGCTTCAATATTACACCATATCACAGACACTGATAACACGTAGGGCCATGCATCTCAGATTTAACAATGTTAAACGATACCTTTAATGTTAAATATTATATCTGATAAGTTCATATCTTCCCAAGATCTGTATATACTAGATGGCCATCTAAATACAATGCTGATGAAAATGTCTTAATTTAATTTTCAAATTAGCACCTGAATATGTATTGTGAAGCTCATATACATCTGCATTGATCATACTATACAGTCGTATCAAGTATTTAGTTTGTTTATATACTTAATACAAAGCAGTTATTCTGCCAGTATCTTCCAGGGGATCCCACTTCATTTTGAAGTAATCTTATTAAAACAAATGTTCAATCTACCTGCCAGTAGTTTATTAACAATTTAATTAACCAGCAAAACATGTAATCAACCAATTGATCAAGCTCATCATCAATATAATTGATTAAAGTTGTTAGGGCATTGTACTTGTTTGTTTACCCAACAACTAACTGAAAAAAGTTCTTACACTGGTATATGTGTTTAATAATTGGGTTAACAAATAAAACATTGACTTTTTAAACATTTAGTTGATGTTCTGTAGTGTTGGAAAATAACACAAAAAAGAGAGAAGATAAAAAGTGACATTTCAAATCCTAAAAACATTCTGGTATTGCTTACCATTCCGTTGCCATCCCAAGAGTTTCAGTTTCTATGATGATTTAATTGTGGACATGTCTATCGAATCAAGCTCTCACAGAGTTGCGGAAGCAGTTTTACAGCTCTGTGAAAGGCATCTCGGAAAATACAATAACAATTGATTTTCCAGCCACTTAAGATTTGTTAAAAAACCTCCACGCAATTAAGTGTGTACGTGGCTTGCATAAAATCTGTTATGTGTCCGTGTGATTGATTGAGATTTCCGCCACAGGAGAGGAGTCGAGAGATATATGACTTGGGGGGTGTTTCACAAAGATTAAGATTGACTTTAAGTTGGACTTTATGGCAGGCCATTCATGCTACTGTTTGCTCTCACCATTATGATGTTTAGATAATATTTTCTCCTTCAATAATGAATTATCAAAAAATGTAAATTCCGTAGATTTGTGAGAATGAATTGTACGTCCCTTGAGAGACCAACTCCAGTAAATGGCAAGAGCAAAAACAGTTGCTTGAACTGCTTGCCATAGTTAAGTTCAACATAAAGTCGGTCTTAGTCTTTGTGAAACACTCCCCTGTTGTTTAATAAGACACCCTGTGCAAAAAAACAGAGACGAGTTACCAGGAGAAATTTCCAAAAACAAAGCCCCACAGTTTGATGAGTTTGAGGTGATAGTGAGCAAATAAAAAAATGAATAGATAAAGTTGTGGATCCTTCACATTTGTGAATCTTCTGGAAAATGTCAGATTTCTACATATATCACAAAGGTTTCAGGCTTATGTGTACATTGTCTGTGTGGAGCTACATATGAATGAAGTCCTATGCCTTAGAGTGACTCTGTAACATATTGCCTCAGATTTTGAAACAAAATCCTGGATTTAGCTCATGCTGCAATCATAATTATAAACCTTTCGGTCAGTCAGGAATCCCATGACTTTTACAAGTCGATCGCCTGTCTGAATATCAAGATATTTATGATTGGAAATCGCAATTTCATTTTCTGTTTTCCTAACATTTGTTATAACACTACAGTCTATTGGGGAAAATGAGAATGGTAAAACCGGTCACTTAAAGATTTTTACTTTTTTGAGGCACTGAATTCATAATCATTTTGAAGCACAATTTTTTTAAGGCTTCAGTATTATACCATATCACGTAGGGCCATGCACCTCAGATTTCACATCGTTAAAAGATCCTTCAACAAAGACTTGATGCCCTCCCGGCTCCAACCGCTTGACACGATGCAGTAAACTGCCCAAAAACACCAATGTGCCGAAATTTAAACCATTCTATGTGTTCAAAGAAATAGCAAGTAGGGGTGAAAGAGAGCAGTTGCAAAAAAAAAGAAATCTCCTAACTGTAATTACTTATTTATGTATTACGAGGTGTAATGAGAAAAGAAACTCTGTGATACAGATTTAAACAATGATGTATGATAAGGAATACTGTATGTCAGATTATCCACACACAGTTTATCAAGTATTTCAGTTTCAAAGACAACAAAAATGTGAAATTTTCTCTGATTTTCAGTGCAGATTTTAATGCTTTCTTCTTTTACATTCTTTGCTTGTTTTTACAGAGTTCTGCTTTTCAGGAAAGGAGAAAACAGATGTATGATCTTGCTATTGATATTCAGACGTACAATCATAGATTGGGTCTCATTAATGAACTAGCTGTGTGTATTGAGGAGAGGATACATGCTGATGGATATACACTCTATGCTGTTACTGGAAACGGCTCGGTAAGTCAAACAATTTCACCTACCTGGGTCCTGTCTTACAAAGAGTTACGATTGATCCGAGTCAATCGCAAGTCCTCTAATCAATCACAAGTTTATTAGTCTCCTATCTCTTATGTACATATGGTGGTGTGACCAAAGTTCGCGCGTGACCTAAGTTCGCTATCTCAAAAAATCAGTAAGATTTTGAAAATCTGATATCACCAATGGAAAGAGGAACATAAAACTACTCGAACATGAAATTTTCTTTGGAATTGGGTACGAAATTGTGAAAATATAGACAAAAGATCGGCAAATTTTGCCATCTTTTGCGTTCGTTCCGAAAAATTATCGATTTACCGATAAGGGTCAGAAAATCTTCAATTTGAGAGCATATTTCCTCAAAATTGTAAGTAAAAAGTGGTACCAACTGATTGTATGATATATTGCCTTGCAAATTATGATATTACCTTATTTTTGATGGATCACATTTTTTGATAAATCAACTGTAAATCCCCGTGCTTGAAGTTAGATCTCGTTCTTTTTATGACTTTTTTAGATGCAGCGCGCGCGCACGCACGATCGAACATCGAATTTCTAGATCGCGATATCTCCGAAATCCTTCGACGATAAATTTTGTAGTTCCATCAATCTGTAGTAAAGAACTTTGCCGTTCATTTGGTAATAATTTAAATAAATAAATTTGTGTAGAATATGAGACATCATAGATCGAATATCACATTTTGTAAGCTGTTCTAAAATGTCCGCGAACTTTGGTCACCCCTTCATAGTTGCAATTGATATCAATCGCAAATAAGTTGCGATTGATATCAATTCTTTGTAAGACAGAGCCCAGTTCATAAAGTTTAGTTTTTTAGAAAGAAGGATAGTTTTAAAAGAATAGAATATAGTATAGTGCATCAGAATCCCTATCATAGAGAATGAAAATTTGTTTTTGTTTCTTTGTGACTGATACCCTTTAAATCCTTTCTGCACTAGTTTGGCCAGAAGGGATTAGACCTCCCTGCATGGTCACTGACGGGTGTTTATCTCCTATATAATAGAATAGAATCCATGATCAGCATAGTATAATCCACTCTCCAAAGAGTTATTCAAACCACTCCTTCTTAGTGGATTCCACCCTGATTAGGAGTGGAATCAAGTCCAAAATGAAAGCTCAATATTATGACTACTAAAGGAGAGCATTTTCACTCCTGTGCATCAAGACAGTATATCTTGCTTGTCTTTTTGTGGAATTTGATATTTTGTACGTGTATTTCAAAACACCTTTTTTGTTTCTTTTAATTTGTGCTTAAAACAGGAGTTATATGAATACAAGAACAATGAAAAGAGGTGAGTGATCATGAATATGTATTTATTATTTTGGTATCTTCTGACTGTCCATTTTCTCCTTGTGATTTTACAGCAATATTATATTTACTTGTTTTGCTATCAATGTGATGAAATGTAACTTTGACATAAAAGTATACATGATATATTAAAGATATATTCTTGGACCTTTCTACCCAGATATGACAAAAATCTGGGCACCTCACTGTCAAATAGAAGAATATATATCCAGGCACCTCGTTGTTCCAATAAGTATGGAGGTATTCATGCACCTTGCTGCCTGAAATCCTTCTGTTTCTAAATGTTGTGAGCGACCAAGGAAGAAAGACACTTGGTTATCTTTAAAATCTTATTTCCTCAAGGAATACATAGCATTTAATAATACTTTGGTTTCATGAAATAGACATTATTCCAAAATGGTATTCTAAATATTTATTTGCGACACCCCGGTTGAACCACATGGCTTTTGCTTAATATGGGAAATAAGGCCTGTCCTCATCAGCTCAAGTTTGCCAAATAACCCGCTATTTTAACTATCCAGAGAGGGATATTAATATTTTGTCGAGAAAATATCCTGAAAAATCTAGGTCTTGTTTCCAAAATATCCCGCTATTTGGGAAATAGCGGGCTAATTTGCGCCCGTTCGAGCTAGTTTGTGTTTAGCGTATCGGTCTGGTGAAGACGCAATGTCGACCTTCGGAATTATATCCAGAGTCCTAACACAGCAGGTTATTTGGCAAACTCAAGCTGATGAGGACAAGCCTTTAGAGAATCTGATAGTCACAGGGTTAATATACCCTGTAGTAATCAAAGCATTGCCAACCTTGCCCCACCAGCAATTGAGCATCTCATCTCAAGAGAGTAATGATCTATCAGACATAATGGGAATGATGGAGGGTAGGATCTGTCCGGACTTCGTTGATTTACAGAGCTATCACAACAGTCTCTTGTATTTCTCGTATGTTACAATATCTGTCTTGTTGATCGGTGCCCCGTTCAAGCCTCTTTTACGTTTGACACCATAAGCGCCCTAGCTCAAGAACTGCTCCAGCAAAATTAATTGACATGAATATAGTGAGCTACGCATTTTATGTATTAAACACAAAAGAGCAAGTGCTCTCTGGGGCCTTTAATGCATGCTGCTATCCTTTTTCACCCTATCTGCTACTTAATTACTAAAAATGCAGCTTTTGTCTTTTATTATTATCTTTTAAATATGGGGGGGGGGGGTCATGTCCTAACAAGGCTTTAATCTTCAGCCCCCCCCCCCCACATTGCATTAAATTTACCACTGATGGTAGACGTGCCATCAATATTAACTACCGTGGCCACATCACTAAAGAGCCAACCGAATCAAGTTTTCAGTGGAAGTTACCATCAATGGGAAGTTTTATGCAAGGGGAGGGGCGGACCTGGTATGGCAATGATAATGATTTATTCTCTCTTCTCCTCTGATACACTGTCTCTCTCTCTCTCTCTCTCTTTCTCTGTTTCTGTCTCTCTCTCTTTGTTTTTTCCATTTCCTCTAGTCCACTTTGCTCTTCAGTTTATGACTGATTTTGTTCAGCTATCATCACTTCTCACTTTCCTTCATCTGTTCTATTTTCTTTATGACTTGCACCTTCTTTCTTCATCCTCATTCTCACCATCTCTCTTCCATTTTCTTTACCCTGTTCAAAAACATGATAAGCAGAGATACATACATTTATTGTTTTATTATTTACATAATTCTTTTTTTTTATATATTGAATTTCTAATTCTTAAGGTAATTGACAGCCTGAAGATTCAATTTTTTTATTTTCTCTATTTAGAAAGCTATTATTCATGTATTTTTCATGAATATATCTATATCTTCTTTTTTTTTTTTCTTTTGTGCATTGGAAGTAAAACTCAACATTCATCACCATGAATGTTCCATGATTAGGGGATGTTTATGAGGCAGCCCTGCATGTACAGCTGTGCAAATAAATCCCACAACAATGACTGTTAATGCATGGTGCAGTTCTTGATTAGGAATTTAAAAGAAAAGTGTTGAGAAAAGACATGGCTAAAAAGGGCTTGCAACCAACCAGAGTATGAATCTGAAAACTCTGGAAGTGTTATACAGCCATCAAACAGAAGAGACTGAAACCAGACCGACAAAAGTAAACTAAAGAATAAATTGCATCATCTAGAATTGCCAAGAATCGTTCAATTTAGAATAGGTTTGGCAGTGTGATTCAAGTATTATAGGCTGGTTCTGAATAAGAATATCTTTACCTAGATCTGTTAATACATGACTGTTTGCGTGCGTGATGCATATTGGCAACCTGAACTGTCAAGATTAGCAATTACTAAGCAGCTGTTTCAATACACACAGGGAAGAAACTAAACTATGCTTCCACTTTTATAGATTCATGTCCGTAAACCATATATTTTGCATTTTCATAGGCTTCATCCAGGGGCCATTCGGTTCTCTTAGGCGATTGATTAAAAAGGATTGTTTGGAAAAGCTGGCATACATCAATATGCAGCAAAGTCTGGCAATTCCAAACAGTTCTTGTCAGTTTATCTTGTCAAGTTATCTGGTGTCAGATATCTCCTTCTTTTTTCTTTTTTCTTTTTACTAAAAGACAGAAATTTATATTCGAAAAGCTCACCAGCAAAGCAAAATTTTTCTCTCAAAAAAATCTCTTATATGTATTGGCCATTTTCTCATCCCAAAACTTTTCCTTGAAGCATATATTTAGAAAAACAAAAGATGTATTTTTTTCTTTTATATTAAAAAAGGTGATTTTTGCCATATTATCATCTTGAAGGTAATTTTGAGCTCTGGTGCGGGCAATGTATGATCTTTATCTACTGGGTGCACAAGCCAAAACAAATTACTTAAACAACAGATAATAACCCAGTTTGCTTCTGTTTATTAAAGTTCATTTATTGGATTCATTTTTCTGATTCCAAAACCTCCCAAGGATACACTCATTCTTATGTACTTGTGGTTCACTACGTCATGATCAACCTTTCAAAATCACTTCTTGCACAAAGTACTTACACATGTCTAGAACTCAATGTTATCCTTAACATTCTTCCAATCTTAATCATCAAGTCTGTTGATCCACGACCAGATACTGATTGGTCTGAATCTTAAGGGGCATTTACAACGCAAGCAATTACCCTGGTTTTTCTCACTTTCCTTAGTTTCATCGAAAGTTGCTAGGCAACCACCCATAAATAGAGCGAAAAACTCATCTCTGGAGTGGGTTTTTTTTCCATTGTAAATGAAAACAACTCTCAAAACACCAGGGAATTTGTTATTTTTTTGCTTGAATGTTACGCTCCTCACTTCCACGCTTTTCCCTGCAGATCAGTGACAAGTATATGTGCACTTCTCAACAAAAACAAAACAGCATTTTTGTTTCCAGGAATGTAAATGATGATTGTTTTTCATTGTTGGGATTGTTTGTGGTGTAAATGGCCCTAGCTAGTATTGCGCATATGAGAAACACACTTTTTTTTGGATCAGAGCGCAGTGCTCGCTCTCATTAAAAACCTAGCAAGGGATGCATGTAAGACACGATGATGGATTGTAATGGCCATCCAGACAGGGAGGATTTACAGAAGGTATGTCTACATCAGCTCGAGATTGCCGAATAACCCGCTATTTCTGATTTGGGAAATTAATCCTGAAATTACAAATCGCGTCGTCATCAGCTCGAGACTCGACCTGCTCAGCGTTCGCGCATAGCGCGAGTCTTCAGGCTGGTGAAGACGCACCGGACAAATAGCAGGATATTTTGCAAACTAGCCCAAGATATCTTGGGATGATTATCTCGACCAAATATCCCGCTATCCTGAATAGTTAAAATAGCTGGTTAATTGGCAATCTTGAGCTGATGAGGACAGACCTAAAGATACAGGTTTGTTCTTCTGACATTCGTCACCTAAGCACATGATCTTTTCCATTGGTGGTGGGTTTCAGGGGCCCAACAAGCCGATTACCCCCCCCCCCCCCCCCCCCCCGCCCCCCCCCCCCTTGACATATAAATGCACAAAAATGCCCTCTTTTTTCCCCCTTTTTTCGCCAACTTCAGATTTTATACCCAAATGGAAACCTTCATCTTATTTTATATAATACTAGTCTACCATTCTGTGATTATACTCCAATGAATAGACACTATGAGTTGTGTGCAGTGATTAGAGTGTCAATGTTATTTTTGCAAATTTATATTTAAAGTCAAGACTTAGAAACCTGATTTCATTGTGACTTCCATCAAAAAATGAGATGTCTCTAGGATTCATTGTCTTTGTAGTTTTTACTTGCTTTTGTTATCTTGTCAATCATTTTGAAATTCAAATGTTTTACTCTTTATTTGATTCCTTAATTTTGGCTAGTTTTTATCTCTTTACCAGCAGTTTATTACAGTTGTATGTATGTTGTGCAATCTCTATTTTGCAAATCACAAGAAAGTACCGATTCACAGCATATGTAAATAATATTTGATATGAAATGATGTGTACTTTATATCATGTTTTATGTAACATTGTAATTGTGGTGCTGTTGTCCTAGTTTTCTATCGCCAGTGTTGGGTAGAAGTACTATGCTTCACCTAATAGCTGCTAGGACAATATAGCACATAGAAATATAGTATCAGGCGTGTTAAAATTCACCTTATTTTAAAAATAATTCTTTGGAATATTTGTTGATGTTTTAGTGATTCCGGTCAGCGACCTAGCTGGGCAGTGGCGAAAGGTCAAACCATCACTGGTTATGTGGCTTACTCTGGTCAAGTGGTCAATACCAAGGATCCTACAGGGGTAAGTTATCACCGTTTAACTTCTTTTTCAAGTTGTAATATTTAATTAAGGTTTTTTAGTTGTTTATTTTGTTATCATTGAATGTGTATGTTTTGAGGTATTTCCTTGATTTTCTCTTTATCTCTTTTTGTTAGTATTTATTTATTTGTTTATTTATTTATTTTATTATACATTCATTCATTATGTATCCATTTATTGATCAATTAATTAATTCATTCAGTATTTATGTAAGCATTACATTAAGGGTATTTTGAGGACTACCGGGAGAAGAAGAAAATAACAGTGTTCTATACGCTCGGATTTAAAAAAATCACGAACTAATTTAGAATTTTCAAGAAGAAAATAGTGCTCACATGCATCAGACTGAGTTATTTCATCTTCGTGAAAGGTTGCATAGCCCTTTGAAGATTACCAGAAGAAGAAGAATTTCAGAATTTGGCACTTCAAAATTAAAACCTGAGTGACTGGAAATGGGGATGACAAAGTTATGCACAAGAATAGCTGTGCACAAAAAACGTTCATGCCAGATTACATTACAGTAGGTCTTTACAAAAATTACTTGTGGTATTACAAAATTTGAACATGAGTATTGTTTGATGTTTCAATATGGTACTGTAGGACTGTTTTGCAAATCAACATGTATGTATCTGATGGGGAATATATTAGAGAAATGTTTCTTTTATCATCTTGAGATTTCACTGGAAATTCTGAACGCAAATAGTTATAATGATTATGATGATGGTGATGATGGTGATGATAATGATAATGAAAAATAATATCAAGATAAAAGTAGTAATAATATTAATGATAGTAATAATGATTATAATGATAAAATTAGTGCTTCAAGTAATGATATTGATGATATTAATAATAATTATAATAGCAATATTGATGATAATGATACTATAATAATACTACTACTTCTAATAATGATAATAATGATGGATGATAATAATAATGATAGTTATATTGATGGTAATAATATTGATATTAATAATAGTAATAATAATAATAGTAATAATAATAATGATAATGGATGATTATTAGGATAAAAATCATGTATGCTTCCTCATGCATCACTGAATCACTTTAGAAGAAGAAAATATACCAATGTAAATTGTGAGAATTAAAAAAAATGCTATGCAAGTACAAGTATGTGGATAAATGGATGCTTAACATTGCTTTTATACACGTGAACTCTCTACTGCATGTTTATGTACAAACAGCCGTTAAATCTGAGGGTTTTTGACAATGCTTAAATTTCCCATGGACCTCTAGAGTAATGGAGAAGTGGCAATATTAATTGCGTGACGCGTAATTTGATTTACATCTGCTTTGAGTCCATCAAGTTCCTCCTGATAGTATTTGACGGAGACGGTATGAAAGCTACTTCTGCCCGCTGCCGTAATTTGATCAATGACACAAGAGAGAACATGGTTGAATCGTATTCCCTTGGGTGAACGTAGTAACCCCCTCTCGACCCCTCTCTGTTGGTCATGGAATATTCCAGAAAAGAATAGTTGGCAGGTTATATCAGAGGTTGAAATTTGCTATAATGCAGCATGCTTTTTTCTGTTGCACATGTAGTAGATGATGTATAAGAATGGGAGTGGTATGTAGGAGTGAAAAAGTATCAGTGATGATGTATTAGAAAGGTAAAGAGGAAAATAAAACTGAGACAACAGATGTGAATACTACTAAGTGGATGAAGATAATTATTGATTTACAGGAAATGCATCTACAATCTGCTTTCAAGTAAATACAGATATATAATTTGATCTCGTTTAAACATGTGATGAAGAGCTTATTATAAATATTTATGTATGATGTTATCCATGATTTTGTATCTGAATAAAGATTTATTTCAACAACAACAACAAAATATTAATTTGAGATTCGATGCACATAACAACAACAAAAACAAAAAAAGGTAATGAAAGGGATATTGATTCAAGTATATGATACAAATAACAAGGGGATTTGTATTAGTCACATTCTAATATTAAAATGTTCAGTGATTTCTTTATTGTTTCTGCAAAGTGTGACAATCTCTGTGATTGAAAATCAATAGGATTTTAATATTGATTTTAATAAAACATTTGACTATGACTTTTAATATGACAGTTCTTTATATTTTGTGAAAAGTAAGAGCTGTATTAATGATATGTCCTTCTTTTGCTACTGCTCTAGTTAGCAAAGATATGAATATTGCTGTTTTTGTAGTAATTTTAGGGTTTAATTGACTTATCATGATATTAAATATTTATATTTATTTGCCATAGACTGAGCTTATATCAATATTTGCATAGATTCCATGCCTTTACTAATGTGATTTAATTTTCTCTTTCAACCAGAATGAACTTCACCCTCATGGTGTGGCAGCACAAAGCGTAACAGCCCATGCAGTCTTGGCTCTTCCAGTAATCGAACTCACAGATGAACTTTCAGGTATTTTGATGGGGTTCATTTTACTATTTTTTAACACAGTGTCATACCACTTCATTGTTACTAGATCATTAATATGTTAGTTTGCTTTGTGCCCTATGTAATAAAGAAAATGAACCTGTTTTTACCCATTCAGTACTAATTGCACTTCATATAAACCATGTCACCGCTTAATTCGTCAAAAGAGGAAGATTCAAAATCATTTGTTTTAATTCTCTTATTTTTTATCATACTCTGTTTTTTATCATACCCTATATCACTCATTGGTATTGTTTTGTATGTTCCTAAGTATTTCCTTATTTGTCACATACAAATTAAATGTAAACTAAAAATTAAGGTATCACAGAAAGGACGTATGCAGTTAAAAGAGACAGAGAGGTTGAGGCTATAATGGTAAGATAAAGTAGTGGAGGGAATATCTTACTAATTGGAGTTAAGGATAAAGAAAGTACCAAAAAAAGATAGAATGAGAGAGACTGGGAGAGAAGAAAAAGAGAAAGGGAGAGAGAGAAATGGAGAGAGTGAGAGCAAGGAGAGAGAGAGAGAGAGAGAGAGAGAAAGAGAGAGAGAGAGATAGAAAGTAAGATGGAAAATAGAAAGAGAGGGAAATTACTAGAGAGGAAAGAGTAAGAGGAGATTCATTAAAAGAGAAAAAATGGAATTTAAGAAAGAGGAATTGAGAGTAACAGATTAATGAACTGAATAGGTTTAATTTACATTGAATAAAGCATAAAGTATTACATCTAGAACAATGATTTAGAATTGGTGAAACCGTTGTAATTTTTGTCAAAATATTTGTTCTTCTTTCACCCATTTTGTACTCATGTATAGCACTTCCCAAGTTTGTTACTTTATATTTGATATTTATGTAATCACAAATCAAATAATCACACAAAATACTTAAAAACTATAAAAAATTATATAATCAGAAAAGTATTTATGCAATCAAATAAAAAGAAGGTTGGGTTTTTGTAATGGCAAGAAAAAAAATTGTTTGTGAGCTTTTTCATTCTTTTTGGTTAACCTTTTCTAATTGCTTCCACAAAGTTCTTTTATAATGCAATAGCATGACCAGAGCCCTGTCTTATAAAGAGTTGATATTAATCGCAACTTATTTGTGATTTATATCAATCACAACTATGTACATAAGAGATGGGACACTGCAAATTTGTGATTGGTTGGGGGACTTGCGCCTGATTTAGATCAATCACAATTCTTTTTAGGACAGGGCCTAGAACTCAATTTTTTTTAATGCATAAAGATTGAGACGAAATGCTTGGTATCCAATTTGTATAATGTCCTTTGGCAAGACATTGATCTACATTTGCCACACTCCACCCAGGTGAAGTAAATGGATACCTGGTAGGAATTTATTCCTTGAAATGCTAGAGCGCCGTATTGCAGCCATGCTAAAGCCAGGGTAATAATCGGGAGCGCCAGGAGGGTCAAATCTGACTGACATGAGCGCTATACAAGAACCCACTATTATTATTATTATTATTATTCATTAGTCACTCTCTTGTTTTTCATGCTTTGTTCCCTTTTTTGTGAACTTTTTTTTGCACCCTAAGGATACGAATGTGAAGATCATGACCAAGTGGCGGGTATGCACTGTATTCATTGTTTGTGACAAAGACCCCATTCATATGCACGCTTTGGCTCGATCTAGACCGATCTGGCTTGATGTAAGGCCTTGTTTTACACTGCAGATGTCTTAACTCGAGTATGGCAAGGACATTAGTTCCTCAAATCTGCTAAAGACGTCCTGCTCAAGTTGCCATGTGATATTGTTTCCATAATAACTCTAATTTTCAGACTTAGAGTAGTGGTCATGGTAATCCACTCTATTTGTCTGGATCGAACCCAGAATATTCTTGTAATATGAAAGGGGTCTCCTGGGTCTAGCTTCTTTTGTTTAACGATATTTGTTTCTTTGTAGTTGTAGCACTGGTAGGTATAGCAGCAAATTATACACAAGATTTGTTTGCATGGAATATGAGTGTTATATCAACTCCAATAAGTTTGATAGTTTGATCTACCTCTTTTTTTTAAACGTGATGGAAACTTTTGGGAGGTTTCTCGGGTATCTTTTTTTTTGTTAGCCTTCTGAATGCTGTATCATGCTGCAATGTTCATTCGTTGACTTCTTCTAAAAAAAAAAAAAAGTGTTGATTTGTGTTATCGACTTTGGTTACTGTATGTTAAATAACTTGAAATTCATTGAGTCAAAAGGAGGCAAAATAATATCTGTAAGGTTATAGGGCAGGTAGAATGATATAATTATTATTGACCATTATTAGTATTTCTTATTTCTGGTCACTAAATTTAGTAGTTCTTCCAATTGAAAGTGTGTTTTATAACCTGTTTTTCGGTTAATTGTTTGTTCAATGTGGTTCAGACTCATACGTAGATTTGCTATAGACTAGATGCACTGACAGGTCTTCTGTTTTATAAGTACTTTCATAGAGAATGGATCTATTGCTATGAGATATTATTATGTACATTTATACTAAGAAACTTATCAATTTCCACTTATAGATCCTTATTACAGCAAGAGCGTTTTTACTGCATGGAGGCTGATGTATTCACAAGCTATGCTTGGATGTATGCATGTCACTACTACGATAACTACAACTATTATGACTACTACTACCACCACCAACATTACTTCCCCCAGGGGGGGGGGGGGGGGGTAGGGGGTACTCACATATTGGGACAAACAGGGGTGTGCCGCTCTAATGGGTCACTTTTTCACAAAACATCCCTAAACATGGGTCCCAACTTTTAACAAAAATACCATTTAAAATGGGTCTGTTTTGTCAAAATTGTGAAAAATGGGCCTTTTTTGGAGAAAAATTCCCCCAAATGACCCCTAATGATGGGTAGGGGTCAAGGCTAAGGCTTGAGCGGCACACTCCGTCCAAACCAAATCTGGGTATCACCCCCCCCCCCCCATACAACTACTCCTCCTTCATGAACCACTACTACTTCTACTATCACCACCACTACTACTACCACTCTACTACTATTACTTCTTCTTCTTCTTCTTCTTCTTCTTCTTCATCATCTTCTTTTCCTTCTTCTTCTTCTTCTTCTACTACAACTAACCAATTTGTTACTTGTAGATCCTTATTACAGCAAGAGTGTTTTTACTGCATGGAGGCTGACATATTCACAAGCTATGCTTGGATGTATGCATGTCAATGCTACGATAACTAAGAATATTACGACTACTACTCACAAAACTGATGTAAACAGGATATATGTAGTAGATATGCTACTACTACCACCACCATCACCTTCACTACTACTACTACTACTAGTACTACTACTACTACTACTACCACTTCTATGACTAGTATATCTTCTACTACAGTGTACTATTATTGTTACTGCTACTGCTACTAATATGATACTACCGCTACTCATTCATATGGTATTACTACTCTATTACTACTACTACTTCTACTACTAATATACTACTACCACTAGCTACTACCACTATTACTACTGCTTACTATTTCATCAACTTGGCTGCTGAGACCCAATAATCAGGATATATGTAGTAGATATACTACTATATTACCACCACCACCATCAAAACATCAATACTACTACTACTACTACGACTACTACTACTTCTACTACTACTTTTACTACTGCTACTACTACCACCACTACTACAACTACTGCCACTACCACAACTTCAACAACCACTATTACTACTGCTTACTATTTCATCGACTAAGACCTAGAATGGTGTTTACTCTTAGTATAGTCCTTCTACATGAACAAACAAATGTATTTTTCACTCTGGCAAATAATAATCAAGGCATTCTTTTCTGTTAATTTCACTATTTCCCAGGTGTGTTGGAGTTCTATCGGACTGAGGCCAAGGCGTTTTCTACTGAAGATGAGATGGTAAGAGATAAGTTTCTTTAGATGAATATTCCCATTCATGTATGATATTTATATAAGTAGGCATCTGGGGGTGTTTCACAAAGCCATTTTTAAATGAAAGGTGACAAAAACCAGTGACAAATCTGCTGATAACCAATCAAAAGCAAGGATTTCACTAGCTTATAACAAAACTGCCATTTGTCACTGATGATAAGTTTTGTGAAACACCCCACTGGTAGGACGGTTGAAATACTTTCTAGTGGTGTGGAGATGGTGCACATGCACTAGATGACTGGGATAGGAGCAATTATATGTATAGGGCATAGAAGCATACCATAATATCAACTGCTATCATTTGAAAATAATGTATATATTCTTGTTATTAGTATTCTCTTTAAATACGTTTGATCTATTTTCATTTAAGCATGCTGACTCTTACTTATTATGGGGCACACTTACAGTGCATTATGCTCAGGTAAGTAAACAACTCAAAAATGCACTAACTGTATATGTTTCATTATTTTAGCCACACATTTCATTCTTTGCATAGCCCAGTAATGTTGTCTTATACAATTATAGATTAGGCCCACTATCTACCACAGAAAAAGCAGCTTCCCCAATTTGTATTATTTTGCTGTATTTGACTAGCTATTATCATTTTTGTACAAACATTGTAGTTACTTTAAGTTTTACATGTAGTTATAGACATATAGAGAGTAGCTCTAATAATATCACTGGCAATTATATTATTTACATTATGAGACTTGGGGGGGGGGGGGGGCTTTATATTCATATTTTTTCAATCATGATACAATTCATTCATATTTTCAAACCTTGTTCGACAAATCTGAATATGTGACCCGGCACCACAAAACCAACAAAAAGTCGCAACCAGCGATTCTCCGTAATCAGCTAAAATGTCAATTTAGGTGAAAAAAATAGATTTTTGTTTTTTTGCATTTTCTGAAAGAGTGGTCTTTTCTGTACCTAGTATCAAAATTTGGAAGTCTAAAACATAGTAGAAGATGTGTTTTAAACGGTTTTTCTAGACCAGTTTTTTTCGCACAGCCTTCGGTCTCTTCCAAAATTTGATCACTTTTCCCGAGCGAAATTATCGTAGTCCGGAAATGGACGGTCGTTGCTAACGGGTCGTGCTACGCGGGCTGTGATTGGTCCGTTATAGCAATCAGTGCGGCGCGCCATTTTGTTTGTATCCGCTTTCACATCCGAGTTCCAGATTTGCGTTCGTCTTATATTCTCCGTTGGACAAATTGGACTTCGAGTAGCTTGATTGTACATCACATATCCAGAATTTGTTGATCAAGAGTAAGAACATTATTATATTTTATACATTTGAGAGTGACAAGTTGCGAAAAAGTCTACAACGTCGTTACAATGCCAGGTTTTGTACGTGAGCAGAGCCGTGGGATGGTACCGGGGTGCACCAACGCAGATGCCCGGGTAGCTCGGGCGGTCAACGAAGCGATGATGCGGGGGATCAGGCCAACCTTACAGCTTTGCTTACTGAACACTTCGGGCAAGACAGCGACGAGAGAATTCCTGATAATGTGGTTACAAATAATTGCCCAGATGTATACAAAACAAGATAGGTGACAAGCAGTGTTATGTAAGGGGGAACAAAAAGACTCCGGGTCCACCATGAATAGGCATTGTCTAGTGCAGGTGTCTCGGCACTATGTTGCAGTTCACTTAATCTGTCCAATTACAACTCTATACATTTACAACATAATAACTTTTGAAAGACTTTGAAAGTCCACACATTGAAACCTCAGAAACATAATGAACAGACTATGTTTGACCATCAGGCCAAATTTCAGCCTAATCTGAAAATCTCTTCATAGTGGTTGCTATGGCCTTTTGATTCACCCTTCTATTGATTTCCCTGTGGTTTGCTTGCTCCGCATGCTTGAATAGCCCCAAACTTTAAAGCTCTCTTTCTCACAATTTAATACCAGTAACCTCCCTCACCAGCTCTTTTCATTCACTAAATTGAAAGGGTTAGGAAGCTTCAATTTGGACAAGTAATATACCATTTTAATGAGGAGAACTTCTTCTTTCATAATCAGATGAAATCAGGAAAATAATTTTTTGCGACTTTTTGGTGGTTTTGTGGTGCCGGGTCACATATGTACTTTACATATGCTATGTTTGAAATATATTTGTGAATTAAAGTGAATTTAAAGTACATACATGTATGGATGAATAATCATATTTTCGTAGTTTGTCTATAAATGCACTGTTGTCCAATCAATTGCTCCTTAGATTGTGCTTTATGTATTAACAATGCAATAATAGTAAATATCCATCTCATATTAGAATAAATAGAATTGTACGTGATTGCACATCTACTTTTTGTGCAAATTAGCACCGAAATAATGTAGTTTATGCATATACAGTCCGTCCCACTGTGCGTCCCAGCCATACATCAAATCTTCCATCTTCTGTGTGCATGGCTGATCTACAACGAAACAGAGTTAGGTCTTTCATCAACTCTGTTTGTTGCTACGGCAGGCAGCCAGTGAAAACAAATTCCTTTATTAAAAAATAAATCAAATTATGGAAATGCAAGCATTACTTTAAACCTACAGAACTTTGTTATTACTGGCTTATTTTTCCTGATTGAGGTGTCATATGAAAGGGCAGAAAATGAACTTTTTAAAAATGTGATTTTCTCTTTGAAATTCAGATAACGCCCACCAAATGACTTTTTGGTACCCTCTTTTCAAATTGTTTTAATCACTCATGCGTGGAATATGCATCATATGAGTTGCGCCAAATGAAAGAGAAGGATCTAAGCTTTACAAATATGTGTCATTTATTAATTATGATTGTGATTAAGTAATGATAAAACATCGATAATTCTCGGTTTCGTTTTTTTCTGGGACGCACTGTATATGTTTGCTATTGTACAATGTTTTTTGAAAATGCACTGCTTTTGTGCATTTACACAGTTTTACGATATTAAATCTTTTCACTATTTATTTGTATATATATTATGATTTGACTTGTCCCATCAATGCATGTTTTTGTTTGTCTTTTGTCTGCACCGCTTCATGTTTTCACTATTTGAATTGTATGTTTATGGCTTGCTGTCTTCATGTGCTTCAACGATTGCAGTTTGGGAATGACAAGGACTTTGATAAAAAGGTTTGTGAAGAAAGTGCGTTAAAGGGATAGTTGAGTTCTGTCGCAGAGGGTGCTACACAAAATATTTTTTTGTGAGATAATGAAAAATGAGTGTCTAATTTGAAAAAACATAAAATTTTAATGACAGAATCATCTTTGTTTGATCAAAATCGGTTCAGAGACGGCTGAAATATCCATAAATATAACGATTTCTAATACTTGTGCACCGGCCACCACAAATATTAGATAATTTGAAAAAAGCGCCTTTTACGTCGTATTTCAGCCAATGCCGACGTTGGCTTTTTTGTTGGCATTTTCGTGTTGGTTATATTATGCACAACCAGCCGGCCGTATTGTTATTTTTGATTAAATAATTAATTAACGGTCACCATATTTTTTTGAAAGTGGAGCTGAATTGGTATGATCGTTTTGGCTAAATTTTGGGTCTAAAATTACCAAAATAGCAATTTTAGGTTCTAAAGATAAGAATAAGAGCAATAACCATGGACATTCAAAGCATTTGCGGTCTGAAAACAGAACTCAACTATCCCTTTAAATCAAAGAAATACAGTGAAACCTATGTCCGTGTCTTGAATTTGGTGTACCCGTTTGGTCATCTAGTTTAACTGTTGTTCAAGTAAACAGCATTGAGCGGCTGCAGAGGAGAGCATTGGGTATTATCACTGGTACATTTCCTGACACAATGTCTTATGCTCAACTTCTGCAGTCGCTGAGTGTTGTCAGACTGTCTGAACGACGCTCTGTTCTTTGCGAAAAGTTTGCTAAATCCATGCTGATCTCAGACCGCCACCGCCATATCTTACCTGAAACTAGACAAACTATCTCACAACGCACTCTCCGTAACTCTCTTCAGCTCAATACCCCCAAAATGAGAACAGAACGTTACAGGCAGTCTCCTATTCCCCACTTCACACAAATCCTGAATTTAAATCTATAGATATTTTCACTCAATATTATAACCATATGTGACCAAGATGTAATTAATTAATTTCTTGTCATGCCAATTAATCAGATTAAATCAGATTTCATAGTACCTGTAAAATGATAGGACTATACTCTGTAAGTAAACATAAATTGTTTATTTTTTGTATTATCGTATCTCTCGAATAATCATCTATATAGAAATATATTTCTAAAAGAAATGTTAACTAGGTTAAAAAAAAGACTACTTACATGTATTAATTTGAAAGTGTATTACAAAATTGCATATGACATTTAGAAAATGTCATATTTTACTATTTAAACATTATAACTGCATAATTAGAACATGTATTATTTCACGATTGTTCGAAATTAGTTGTTTAGTTCATTAGAATCAGTAATTAATATAAAAAGATTGCTAAAAGTATTGATTTCTTTATTCTTGTATGTATTTATAATTTGTAAACTGAATTGTATGAATCTCCGGACTTTTTATTCAGTATGTTTTTTTAATAATAAACCAGAATTGAATTGAAAAATTGAATTGAATTGAATTGAATTGAATAGACTGCTCCATGGATACATGCAAAGTGGTCCTTACAGGCAGGTGGTATTTATGTACAGGTTCCTTTAGTATAGGTTTCAATGAGAACCGATTTTCGAGGGACATGAAAAATTTGCTCTTTATAGACAGGTGGTTTTCCTAAACAGGTGGTCACTACAGCAGGTTTGACTGTATCTCTATTTTATCGAGAGATACATGAAAGTAATTAAATGAGATGACAATTCTTTATGTATCACCACATTTAAGATTTTCTTGTTCGTTAACAAAATTCAAATTCATAGGACTGGCGAAACATCTTGATAATGTCAACTTCAATACAAGTTTAGCATTGAGAGCAAAAGCCTTTGTCTTATATCTTTTGCTTGTAATGAAAATTACATACATTTAGGTAAATTTCTAAAGTGTATTGGCTATCCAATATTTCTGTTGATCTGAAAGCACTTATCTTTATTATGGCAATGAAACACATTTGTCACCTATTCTGTTAAAGGGAAATCAAACCCAAATAGACAACTACTCTAAAAGAAAGCAGAAAAATCAGATAAGCAAACTCATGAAAGTTTCAATTAAATCTGACTAAATATATGAAAGCTATGAACTTTTGAAAGTTTTAATCACTATACGTATGGGCACTTCTTTTAATGGTTTGATATTTATCAAATAACACTCTTTGAAATAATCAATATGTTATTACTCTTTCCTCTATTTAGCTGTATGTAGACATGATCAGACAAAGGAAACAGAATGACTTCCTGCTAGCGGTGACAAAGTGAGTCTATACTTCTGGAATCAAATTTGTATTTCTTTCATTCCTTATGTTGTTCATCCCTAATTAGCACCACCATTAAAACACCATTTGATTTTCCCTGTCTTTGTGCACCTCCTCACCTCTACTAAGTCCTTGTATTTTATGTCTTACACACTTTTAACAGTTCTTACCTTGGTTCCCCTGCCTTCTCATGTTACCCCTAGGGGGTGTTTCACAAAGATCCGAAGCTGATCTTATCTCAAAGTTGGACTTAACAATTATGGAAAGCCGTTAGCATCTTTGAAAATATTTTGTAAAAGTTATTGTTCATATTTTCAATTATCAAGGAGATTTCATGTTCTTGATGTGGAATTTATGAAAAGTCAAATATACTTGAATTTCTGCTTTTGACTATATTTCATTAAAAAAATGGCTCTCCATTATTTTTAAATCCAACTTAGAGTTAAGATCTACTTAGGATCTTTGTGAACACCCCCCAGTTGTTACCCCTATCCTCTGATCTACACCTGATACATTTTATTTCTGTATTGTCAGATCAGATCAGTGGCATAGCATGGGGGCACTTCAATTCATTTCAAATTCAAAAATGGTTTTTATTAGCAGAAACATGGTTCATACAAATATAATTTTACATGAAGGACAGCCTAGGCTGGAATATTCATGTTTACATGTTCGGCACAATGGATAACACTTTTAAATATATACATGTAAAAAACTAGCAATGTAAAAAATAAGACTTAGATACTGTAACTAAAATCCATAAACACATTGCACAAGTTTCCAGAAATACAGCTGTAATTGTTTACAAATGTCCTATAAAATTCAATACAAGCACGGTAAAAAGATTAAAATAGGTACATTTTAAACAGCCTGCTTGGGGGAGGAGACAAGCACTTAGTATACCTGCAATAACGATAAAAGTAAAAAATTAAACAATTTTTTTTTTCTTTTTTTTCTTCAACTTTTATTGAGTATGTCAACTAAAAATGACAGTGGGCTATTTTTAAATCTGTTTGTTTTGAATTGAAATTGTTGATAAATGGGGATACGGCGAAGAGTGATATTAGTGTTTTTTTTCTTAGGTAACCAGGTCTGACAAATAGAGTGATTTGAAAGGGATTTTGCGAATTTTCTACAAAGTGCTAGTCTCCTCTCCTCAAGAGTTGGTAAATTGCATACTTGACATGCATTAGAATAGGTAATGTAACTAGGCCCTAAAATAATCTTACATACTCTACGTTGTATTTTTTCAAGATTATTATTTTGTTCTACTGTAAGACTGCTATGGAACACTGGAGCACAATATTCTAAAATTGGTCGTATATAACCTACGTATATTGTCACTAAATCTTTAAACGGTAAATTGAATTTCTTAAGTTTCCTCAACATGTACAGTTTTCTATTGCACCTTTTGACTAAATCATTAACATGTAAATTCCATTTGTGTCCTGTTTGGAAGATGGATATAATTTTGATGAGCAAGGGTACAGATTGGGGAGGAGGTTGCCATTAATTGGTTCTGTCTCCCCCTCTCCTCTTCTCTTTCTCTTTCTCTTTTGCTCTCTTTCTATCTCTCTCTCTCTCTCTCTTTTGCTCTCTCTCTCTCTCTCTCGCTCTGTCCTTTTCTCCCCATCTTTCTCTGTCTGTCTTTCTTCTCCCTTTCTCTTCTATTTCCTCATTTGCCACTGTATATTACCCAACCCTCCCCCCCCCCCACCACAGCCCTTCAACAAAGCATCTCCCCTGTCCTCCAGCGCCTTTTACATTCACCTCCATTCCTCTTCTTACCACCGTACTTCCTGCCTCATTACAAGTCCCAAATTGAAGCTGCTATTTCCTCTCCATCCTCTCCAGAAACCTATCAAAAACCAGCTCCATCATCAACATCTTTATTTCCATCTATGCTCTTCCACTGTGTCTTTAACCCCTTGCCTATTGGTGGATCCTAGGTGGATCCTTTATGAAGCTTATGGTAGTTGGAGATTTCAGTAGTCAGTGGATTAAAGTCTACAGCACCATATTCCCTTAAGCATCTTACCTTTTGGTCATTGATACCTCGTTCTTTTCATCCCAAAGGATTACCACTAATGGTGAAAAGAAATACACCAGAGTATCTCCTTTCTATTAGTCTCTAAATTTCTGAGAAAGGCAAGTGTGATGGCAAGAAGGAGAGAGGGGCAGTGGTTTACCACAGGGGGACATTTGACACCTGTTCTATTACCTCTGTAACAAACACGAAAATCTCTGTTCTTGCCTCTGTTCTCTGCTATTGTTATACAAACAAGAAACATGATAAAACAATACAAGCATACATCTTTAGAAAAAGAGAAAAGTTGAGTGAGAGAAAAAATCTATATATTCTCTAGAGCTGTAACAAACTGGAAAATTCTCTGCTCTTGCCTGTGTTCTCTGCTATTGGTATACAAACAAGAAATATGATAAAACAATACAAGCATACATCTTTAGAAAAAGAGAAAAGTTGGGTGAGAGAAAAAATCTATATACCTTCTCAAGCTTGGTTTCACAGATTTTAATTTCACAGATGTAAAGCAATCTGTAATGCTTTTGGTATAGAAAGTACAATTGTAAATGTATAGCTATGCATGTCTAGTATGATTGTATGAAGGAAATCTGTACAGCATGTTGAACAATTAGTCATCCATACGATATCATAATATTGTTGTTTTCTCACGTTATTTTACAGATCCATCTTCACAGATATTGTCAGTATGGACAGTGTGATCATGAAGATCATGGTAAGTAAACTCAAAACATGATGAATCCTTGAACGCACCTATCAATAAAGGACTGTAACCAGGGAGTGTTTCACAAAGACTAAGATCAACTTAACGTTGGACTTTGCTATGGCAGGCCCTTCATGCCACTGTTTGCTCTTACCATTTACTGGCATTGGTCTCTAAAGTGATGTATGAATCGTGGTCACAAATTTACAGAATTCACTTTTTTAATGATAGTTCATTATTGAAGGAAAAATATTTTCTACAGATCATAATTTAGAGACCAATAGTGAGAGAAGCCAGTGGCATGTATAGCCTGCCATAGTTCAGGTCCAACTTACATGTAAGTTGATCTTAGTCTTTGTGAAACACCCCCTGGACTACCACCACAGATGACAGTCCCCCCCCCCCCCCCCCCTCCCCTCCCCTCCCCATGTAAACTGTTGGGCAAAGTTTTCTTCTTTTCAACTTGCTAATATAATCTTTAGCAGTCACTAAAACTGTTCATGTATTCAATATTCCCTGACACAGATGGACATGCTTTTGGTTCTAATTTCGTTTTTATTTTTTCTTCTCCAAATATAGAACTTTGCTCAGAAGTTGGTGAATGCTGACAGGGCTTCACTGTTCCTGGTTGATAGCAAGAAGAACGAGCTTTATGCCAGGATCTTTGACATCGGTAATGGCCTTGGTAATCCCATGATAGACAAAGACCAAAAGGAGATCAGGTGAGAATAATAAATAATAATAATAATATTCAGTTCTTGTATAGCGCATTACAAATCATAACTATCTACATGTATGCGCTTCCATAGAGCTTTGGAAATTATTACCCCGGCTTTGACATGGCTGCCATTACGGCCCTTAATCATTTTGAGGAATTTATTCCTGCCGGGTACCCATGTACCTTACCTTGGTCGAGTGTGGCAAATGTAGATGTCTTGGTTACATTACGAAAATGGCCTATTGGACATGTTGAATATACATGTGCTGTATTGTTTGTGTTATTGCAGGTTTTCAATGGCTAAGGGAGTAGCAGGCCATGTGGCATCCACAGGAGACATTCTTAACATCCCTGACGCCTATCAAGATGAGAGATTTAACAGGTAGAGTATAAGGAATAATCATCACAACCATAATAGTAATGATAATGATAGTAATGTTGGTAAATACCAATCCTGTATACATGAAGTACTGATACTTGTAGTCATTGCAGAGTATTCGTACACCTGTACATTTAAATGTACTTTAATTGGCAAGATTTGGATAAAGGCTATTTTAATTACTATGCAATTCCCCCAAAACAAGCCTATTGAACTGTACTGTCAGCTTATTTTCTACAGTATACGCATCAATATGTATACTTGTTCATGTTCCTTTTTATAAGAATTTGTCATATGTTATAACTGATACGAGCAAGTGTGATTGAGTAGCAAAGCTCTGTAGTTGCCCATAAAGAGAAAATACAAAGAATTAAACACTAAAGTATTAAAGAGTTTCATCAGGATAGTTGTAAGACTGGTTTGAAAGTTCTGTCTGACGTAGACGCCAAAACAACAGCTTCTGGCAATCGAAAAATTGGTGGCTTACTTCAGTCTGCCAGTTCGCGCCTGAGGAAGATGTCTGAACTCTAGACATCAAAACTGTTACAGGTGATTTTTTACTTTTGGATGTGATATACGAACTTTCAAACCAAGAATTAAAAGCATTTTCTATCTCATTTTTTTCTTTGACCTATGACAGGGAAGTTGACAATCAGACTGGATATGTCACCAAGACCATCTTGTGTATGCCTATCTACATCAGAGGAAAGTAAGTAGACACAAAGAATGTTTTGAGCAATTAACCAAGATCATAAATACCCTGTTTCTACAGCATCTTGCAATTGCATGCATGCTCATTCTTGTTTTCAATTACCGGTACAAGACCGAGCACGCAATCTTTATTTGCTGTGTGGAAGCCAAGTTTTTTTCTGTACAATGATTGTAACTTCTCCAAGGAAGCCTAACATTTAAAGCTCTTGTTCTAATGGCAGACTGATGAATATTAGTAAGTCAGAATGAGTCAGGAGAGCTGAGGAAATTGTTTTTAGTTTACTGTCTGGTTCCAAGATTTGTTCTGACTTGTTTTCAATAAAAATCTTTCAATAATCGTAGCTCAATGGTTTGATGAAATGTATCTCAGTAAAATCCCCTGTGGAATTGATATTGTCGGTTTACGTTTGATCTGCCTCGCAGATAAAATCTGTGATCCGTGTCATCTATAGTATTCATGTACATGTAAGTCTTTCGCTTCTGGAGGCAAAATTAATATTCCACTTAATGGGAGTGATATTTGTCTGCAAAAAATATCAATGTACTATATGAAATGGGCATGCTGGATTGAAGAACTGTATATGTTAACATTGCAGCAGATTTCGTTCATTATGGTATTAAAACAAAGCATGTAAGAAACAAAGATTCTGCCACGTGTGAATGCTCTGAATAACACCTCCCTAAACTAATTCTATGTCTTGGCAGTGTGATAGGTGTTGTTCAGATGGTAAACGATAGCATGTAAGAAACAAAGATTCTGCCACGTGTGAATGCACCAAATAAAACCTCCCTAAACCAATTCTTTGTCTTTGCAGTGTGATAGGTGTAGTTCAGATGGTCAACAGGAAGCATGTTAAAAAACAAAGATTCTGCCATGTGTGAATGCACTGAATAAATCCTCCCTAAACCAATTCTTTGTCTTGGCAGTGTGATAGGTGTAGTTCAGATGGTCAACAAGAAGCATGTTAAAAAACAAAGATTCTGCCATGTGTGAATGCACCAAATAAAACCTCCCTAAACCAATTCTTTGTCTTTGCAGTGTGATAGGTGTTGTTCAGATGGTAAACAAGAAGCATGGTCTGTTCACTCGAATGGATGAACAAGCGTTTGAAACGTTTGCAGTTTACTGTGGTCTGGCATTGCATCATGCTAAGGTTAGTGTCGTTATAGGATTCATATACAGTATATTTTGGATATGAAGTTGCAAACACAATTTTAGAATTATGATTAAATATGAACATGACAAATTGATGAAAATGACACAAGGATTCATATACAGTGTATATTTTGGATATTAAGTTGCAAACATTATTTTAGAATTATGATTAAATATGAACATGACTGACTGATGAAAATGGCAGAATTTAATTATACTTTAAACTTTTACACAAAGGAATATATACATGTATATGTCAGTACACAAAGGAATATGTGCATGTATTTTTTAGTACAAAAATATAGTGAATTATGAAATTGATAAATTGTAGACCTGCCAGTACACAGACTGTACAATGTTTACTACATGATCGTGTACATGTACCGTGCATGAACAATTAGCAGTTGGGAATTAAAACCAAAAAAGCTGCCTAATTCCAGTTTGTTATAGTGATGTACATGTATACAGATGTTTTTTTACCTACGTATCGAGGGGTCAGTTACACAAAGACGTAACTCCACTTTGGCCATTTAGAGAAAAAGTGGTTTATGTGTCACTGAGCACTTGGGCCTTAGGAGTTAAGTCTATGTTTCACTAGCCATTGACTTCAATGGGGTGTTGGGTGGAGTTAAGTCTTTGTGTTTCCTGGAAAGCCCACATTTTTCTTAATATTTTGATATCAAATACTCATTTTGGCAAAATATGGAGTTACGTCTTTGTGTCATTGAACCCTCGATATACGACTTCAGTAGATATGAACTTACTCAAATTTTACATTTTTATAATTGTTATTACATTTTAAAAGATTATTATAGAATTCCTTTACTTCAATCATTATGTTGGCTGCTCAGCTAGATGACACTCCTGCTGAACAGCCTATAATTATAGTGACAACAATATAAACATTTATCATTTTTTATCTTAGGTAGATATGAATATACATGAAATATAATCTGTTTTTAGAAAGATTACCGAGAGTCCTTTTCAGGACTCCTCAATCCTCCCTCTCTCTCACATGGTGCATCCGCAAGCCTACTGTATATCTACATCACCATGCAAGCCGATACTTACAAGCAGCATCTAATCTGTTTTTGTTGTAAAAAAAAAAAAGAGTAATGATAATGGCACTGACTCGGATCAATATGACATTGTAAATTCTAGTTTTTATTAAGGCAGGCTGAATTCAGTACATATTCATATTTAATATACATGTATATATGTATTAAAAGGAGAGTGAACTTCATCTCAACTGTTTTGCAAATGAAAATAATGGCAGACAGATATGAAATCTCATTTCACCCTTAATTTATGAAAAAAAATAAACAAAGATTTGTTCATTTTGAAAAGATAAATGACTAATAATAATAATAGGCATTTATATAGCGCCCCCTATCTAGATAATTCTGTTTCGAGGCGCACATATTATTACCCAGGCTTTAGCCTAGCTGCCATTACTGCGCTCCAGCATTTCAAGGAATTAATTCCTGCCATGTAGCCATTTACCTCACCTGGGTCGAGTGTGGCAAATGTAGATTAATGTCTTGCCAAAGGACATTTGTGCCGCGGTGGGACTTAAACCGCAGACCTTGTGATCCACAGTCCAGTGACACATCCACTCGACCACGACACCTCTACAGATATACTGTTAGTAGTGATAGAAATACTATGAAATTCAATGAATTCAGTTTGAATTATGCTGTCTACCTGTAATTTTTTTTTTAAATACCTTGCATTCTCCTTCTATTTCAGCTGTATGACAAGATCCGTCGGTCAGAACAGAAGCACAAGGTAGCTCTGGAAGTATTGAGCTACCATGCTATGTGTGTGGATAATGAGTTCAAGGGGCTCAGGAACATGCCTCTTCCAGACCCTATGCCTGACATAGCAAGGTAAACCAAAACTAAAAACCAGGCACCACAAATGTTGATGTGTATGTATATATATATATATATATTTTTTTTTTTTTTTTTTTTTTTTTTTTTTTTTTTACATACCGGTACTGCACGTCAAACCACTGCCCTAAAATGGTGATTTGATCACAAATTCAATAGAAACTTGAAGAGAAAAATGTTCTCAAAAAAAATGAAATGCTGATTATACCAAAATAACCACCAAAAAAATAACCTGCTTGTATGGAAAAAACAGCATGATGAATGAACATTTCTGCATTGGAAGTGTGTCGCGCGTGGATATAAGTTTTGTTTTTATGAATTCCTTTTTTTTGCTTGAGATTCCTTTTTTTTGCCATCATGATTCCTTTTTTGGGTTGCACAAAGTTGGCAGCTCTGATGTATTTACCTACCATACTTAACAGTATGGTAATTACCAAAGAAGAAAAAAAGCCAGTCAGTCACTCAATAGTGTCTGACAATAAAGTCTAGCAAGTAAACAGGTTTCCTTGCATAATTTGAATATTAGGACACTGCTAACGTTTATATTTCACAGGTACATGTAGGACATACATGACATATTCATATTTCCTGCAAAGTTTTACAGAATTTGATGTTGGCTGCAAAAGGGACATAGTATCTTTAAAGTGCAGGCTAGGATTGAACCCCAAACCTCTAAATTGAAGGTCAAGTTAATAAACCACTAGACCACATCACTCTGACAATTCATCGATAACTATATACATTTGGGTAATTCCATAGATTAGGGACCCACTTTGTGACATTTTGGGTGTCCCTGTTACATAAAAAAACCCACACGTATATGTGGCTCTGAGTAAAGACTTAAACAGTGGAGTGAGATTGTAAAGTGATTTTCAAGCATAATATTGCACCCTCGTACCTAGAATCACTTAACAATCATACTCCACTATTTAAGTCTTTACTCAGAGCCACGAATACGTGTGGGTTCCTTACGTAACAGGGACACCAAAAATGTCACAAAGTGGGTCACTAATTTATAGAATTACCCATTTACATGTCCATTTTAATGTACCTTTCATGTAACGCATATAATGTTCAGATACACGTACATGTATCTTATTTCTCTCCTTTTTACTCTCTCTTTTTCTTTGTTCCATTCCACAGATATGACTTCTCACCGTGGGGTCTAGACGAAGAAGCCAAACCTCTCTACGTTCTGTGTATGTTCAAGGACATGTTTGAACTTAACAAGTAAGTCACCGCCGTCTTGATTATCTTTTCATCATCTTAAAACACCAACAACAACAACACCAACACCATAGATCATATATTCCTCTCACCATCTTAAACAATCCAAAGCAACACTAAAAAGTTGAACTATTTTTTATATATTTGTTTAAAATTAATTTTCATTTTTTCTTCTTTCACTCTATGTCTTATGACTTGGATCCAATGTCACTGCTAAAGATGTCACAGCTAAATGTATATATATCCACACTCTTTCAAAACATAGGATTTGTGAATACCTAGAATTTCTAGTATGTAGTTGTACAAAGATGATGGATCTATTTATAGTAGCGAGGCTTTTTCTTCTGACAGATGTCTTGAGGAATCTCATTTTCCCCCTTTTTAGATAGATCATCATTTTCTTGGTACTAAAGAGTATTACAAATGGTTATCTGCTACATGTAGGTGTAGAATTTAAATTCATATTCATTTTCTTAACCCTTAACTAGCTGAATCATTGTATCATAATTAGAAATGTCACTCAAACTAAAACACACAGCAGATGTGGGTCCCATCTGAGTAACTTAAAGTAAAAGTTATCTGTTTTAAGAATAGAAAATGACAAAATGTATGTACCTTCTTATCTCAACATTCATTGTGTTCAATTGCCATCACTCTTTTAAATGCAAAGTACATTTTGTATTTTTGTCAATGTCGCTTCCTTTAATTTATTTATCTTATCTTGAGTATCTTTATTCACCGTCATTCCTTTGTTTTTATGTTGTTTTATATGATCTCTCTTTTAACATATATTTCTTTCACCTTCAATTTAACTTACACTTATCTTTCATCTCATGAACTTCATCTTTTCTATTCACCATGAGTCCTTTATCTTACGTGTACATCTTTTTGTATGCTCAATCATTCCTTTACCTTATCTTCAAATTGTGTCTTGAATATGAAAACTTATACAGAATCACTTAATTATCCTATTCCTCCTTTTTATTTTAAGTTTAATGCTCTTATTTACCATAACTTCTTAACATATGTATCATCTTTAATCTTGAATTGCAACTCAAAATCCACCATATTTAGTCATCATCACACTTTTATCTTAGATCCCTTTGACTCACCACCACTGCGAAAATTTATCTTCTACTTCTTCTCGTACATTAACCACCGTTCTCTGTAACTTACCTTTCATCAAATTCCAAATTGCATCTTTTTCCAGTTCACTATCACCCCTTCAATCTATCTTACCTCTTTTTCTTTCACCAACACTCCTTTCACTTGCATGTGTCTTTCATTTTATCTTATATTACATCTCTTCCATTTACCAACACTCTTCTGACTTATCTTTCACTTAAGCATCTTGTCCATCATTTTTGTTTTACTTATCTTTCACTCAATCTTATCTTGCAACTTGTTCATTCACCTTATCTTGCATCTTCTTTATTCACTATCACTCTGCTTACTTATCTTCCACTTAATCTTGACTTGCATCTTCTTTATTCACTATCACTCTGCTTACTTATCTTCCACTTAATCTTGACTTGCATCTTCTTTATTCACTATCATTCTTCTTACTTATCTTCCACTTAATCTTGACTTGCATCTTCTTTATTCACTGTCATTCTTCTTACTTATCTTTCACTTAATCTTGACTTGCATCTTCTTTATTCACTGTCATTCTTCTTACTTATCTTCCACTTAATCTTGACTTGCATCTTCTTTATTCACTGTCATTCTTCTTACATATCTTTCACTCAATCTTATTTTGCAACTTTTTCATTCACCATCACTCTTTTACTTATCTTTCACTCAATTTTATCTTGCAACTTGTTCATTCACCTTATCTTGCATCTTCTTTATTCACTATCACTCTGCTTACTTATCTTCCACTTAATCTTGACTTGCATCTTCTTTATTCACTATCATTCTGCTTACTTATCTTCCACTTAATCTTGACTTGCATCTTCTTTATTCACTGTCATTCTTCTTACTTATCTTCCACTTAATCTTGACTTGCATCTTCTTTATTCACTGTCATTCTTCTTACTTATCTTTCACTTAATCTTGACTTGCATCTTCTTTATTCACTATCACTCTGCTTACTTATCTTCCACTTAATCTTGACTTGCATCTTCTTTATTCACTATCATTCTGCTTACTTATCTTCCACTTAATCTTGACTTGCATCTTCTTTATTCACTGTCATTCTTCTTACTTATCTTCCACTTAATCTTGACTTGCATCTTCTTTATTCACTGTCATTCTTCTTACTTATCTTTCACTTAATCTTGACTTGCATCTTCTTTATTCACTATCACTCTGCTTACTTATCTTCCACTTGATCTTGACTTGCATCTTCTTTATTCACTGTCATTCTTCTTACTTATCTTCCACTTAATCTTGACTTGCATCTTCTTTATTCACTGTCATTCTTCTTACTTATCTTTCACTTATCTTGACTTGCATCTTCTTTATTCACTGTCATTCTTCTTACTTATCTTCCACTTAATCTTGACTTGCATCTTCTTTATTCACTGTCATTCTTCTTACTTATCTTTCACTTAATCTTGACTTGCATCTTCTTTATTCACTGTCATTCTTTTTACTTATCTTCCACTTAATCTTGACTTGCATCTTCTTTCTTCACTATCATTCTGCTTACTTATCTTCCACTTAATCTTGACTTGCATCTTCTTTATTCACTGTCATTCTTTTTACTTATCTTCCACTTAATCTTGACTTGCATCTTCTTTATTCACTGTCATTCTTCTTACTTATCTTACACTTAATCTTGACTTGCATCTTCTTTCTTCACTATCATTCTGCTTACTTATCTTCCACTTAATCTTGACTTGCATCTTCTTTATTCACTGTCATTCTTCTTACTTATCTTCCACTTAATCTTGACTTGCATCTTCTTTATTCACTGTCATTCTTCTTACTTAATTTCACTTAATCTTGACTTGCATCTTCTTTATTCACTGTCATTCTTCTTACTTATCTTCCACTTAATCGTGACTTGCATCTTCTCTATTCACTGTCATTCTTCTTTCTTCATTTACCATCACTCTTTTTACTTATCTGCCATTTAATCTTGACTCGCAACTCATCATTCACCATCACTCTTTTTGCTTATCTTCCACTTAATCTTGGCTTGCATCTTGTTCACTCACCATCACTCTTGTTCTCATTGGTATTGAACACAGTCCACCACCCGGCCATCCTGACCATCAACAAAGGTATTCAACCAGAGAAGTAGAAGAAATTCATTCTTCAAAACACTCTTTTTTGCAGTTTGTGTGGTTTTAGAAAAATTATCTTATTTTGATTTCACTTATCAGAGACCTGAAAGCTTTATGATTTTTCAAAATGTGGATGGAATATTAATTATACTCATTAAGGGAATTCATCTTATGTACAATGTAAATGATAATATGCAAAATAATTAAACCCTGGTATTGTTTATGGAGATAGATAGTGGCCAGTCTAATCTTTCATGAAATAAAAACTTTGTTCTTAATGCAGCAGATAATAGATGCATGTTTACTACACACAATGTTGCATTCTAAGAAAGTAAGATTTTGTTATTATTATTTTTTTTTTTTTTGGAGAGGTAGGAAAAAACAATAGCATTGTCTTAATAGATTAGATATCTTTAATTAGCTTATTTCAAATCATATTTTCATTGAGCCCCTCACATGCAGGATAAGATATAGCTAATTGCTTCGAAGAATCAGGTCTCTGAAATTTTGCAAAATATGAGCAGTTATCATTAGAAACTAACATAGATTACAAAGTAGAATAGAGCTTGAAAATATGATTCAGTGTGGTTATGCAGTGACTAACATTTTTGATGATACAGATTCATTTAACCCCCATTCAAAGACTTAATTGGACATATAATGATTCTAGGATAATCAAACTGGAGTAGACGTTTGACCAGCCCCTGGCCTTCATTTATTTATTTCCATATGAAGATAAAAAAAAACGATATTAAATAATCTTCAAAATATGAACATATATAACATAATGAGATATCGGAAGGCTTGTTAAAAACAACTTTCTTGCACTTGCATTATCAATAATGACTTCTTTTGAATCTCTGCACTCTGTACCCTTCTTTACAGTTTTAAGCTTCCACTCTTGATTAGATATATACGCATGTAATCTTGAAAATGTGCTAATTCAAAACTGGTTTAGACTAGGTATTCATTGAGCCCCTGGTATTAACCTCTTCATTCTCTCCAAATTATGCTGTAACAAATTGAATTAATGAAACAAATTCATTCAGGAGATAGAAAGGATATTGTATGATTACATGAATAAATCATACATTTTGAAGTTGCAACAAGATATTCATAAAGAAAAAGAATAATTCATTTGCTTACTCCATCCCTTGTTTACAAGCTTTTAGGTCAACCAAATGGATCACTAAATCCTAAGAAAAAAGAACCGATGCTATTATACCCAGTTTAAACAGCATTTCCTGTTTGAACTAGACCAAAAGATAGATGACTTTCAAGATTACTACGGACATATATTCATATATATTTTACTTTTTCCCCCAAGCACATTATTTTGAGATGCTCTTAGAAGCTACATATCGGCAGAAGAACATGCAGTTCTTGTTCACATTTTTATTGAAATGACCTAGCTTTGCTTTCTTGATTTGCTTTTTCAACAGTCCTCAGACCCCCGCCCCCTACCATCACCTCACAGGAAAAATAAAACACCATTTGTTTTGTATGTTATTATTTACAATAATACTTTAATTTTATCAAGTCTACATACAACCGACCCGCTCGATTCATTCTTGAAATTATATAAATAGGAGATTAAATATGTTGGAAACTATGATGATGCATGTTTTATGATAAGCTAACATTAAATATTTCATAATTTGTTTGTCTGGTGGAGGCTTTTTTTTTGGTATTATTCATGTTTTTTATATCGCAAATATTCAATCTTCTGAAACTAACCAACAACTGGGCTTTTTTCCTAAGATTTAACTTTTATTTTTTAAAGAATATAGATTTTAGAATATGCATGTTCGATTACGTTTATAATGCAATGGCAACTGTTTGGTTTGGGCTTGTGGTGATATCGTACTATTAAAACAGATCTTTCTTTCTTTGTTCAAAATCATGAGTGTAAAAGGGTAGAAAATGTAATGTTCATTAAGACAAGAAATGTGTAGATTTCACAATGAATTGATTTTGTCTAAGGAGTAGTAAAATAGATGTGCCAAGATATCATTTCATAAATTATGAAAAACAATGTAGGCTGCCCTTGCCAATTTTCTTTGGTTGAATATTTATATTGTAAATGAATTTTATGGATATCTCAAACTTGGAAAGGTAAGTACAAAATGACGTAAATATACAGACGTATACTTAATTTGTTAGTATCGAGTAGATGTGTGGAACTCATATTTTTCTCTTTTGTGATAAGAAAGATATGAAATGCAAGTTGATAAGAACTTTGATAATTGTGTTAAAGCCTGGTAGTATGATATTCAGATCATATACACAATATACTTATATATATCCCCTGAAGTATACACTGTATGTATCAATCCTCTAACCTTTTCATCCAATCTGTGAAACAGTCATGGAAAGCATATGTTATACAATTCATTTGGTGTCCCATTATACAGACAGTGAAAATCATATTAAAAAGAGAATTCATTGAGCCAAGTTTTAAAAGGAAGTGTTAACATAGTCAGAGAATTTGTGATGCACAATGACTCATTATTCTGTGCAGGAGGGGCAGATCTAAGAATTTGTATGAAAAAGGGTCAGAATCCAAGAAAAAGTTGACAAGCCCCCCCCCCCCCCCCCCCCCCCCACCAAAAATAGTCATTATTCAAAACATTTTCAGGGTTTCTTTTAGTCAAAATTAAAAAGGGGTGACAACATATTTTTGGTCTTAAAGTATGTTTGTAATTAAAGTATGTCAAATGTGTTTTTGAAAGTGACAAGAGCTGGTTGACCCCCTCCCTCTCCCCCTTCCCTCATCCACCAGTGCTGTTAAGAGTATTCAATATTTTCAATGTTCTTTGTAGGTTTGACTATGATGAGCTGTGTCGTTTCATCTTAACGGTGAGGAAGAACTACCGCAGAGTGCCCTACCATAACTGGACCCATGCCTTCTCCGTCGCTCACAGTGTATACACCATGATCATGACTGGACAAGGACAAGTCTTTAATCCATTAGAGGTAGTAACATTAGTGCTTTCTTCTTAAAGGCATCGTTTCACAATGTTAAATCTAAGATGCATGACCCTACCTGTTATCAGTGTCTGTGATATGGTGTAATATTGAAGCCCAAACAAAATTGCACTTCAAAATGCTCATGAAGTGCCTCAAAAAAGTAAAAATCTATCTATGAGTGACCGGTTTTACCATACTCATTTTCCCCAAAAGACTGTAGTGTTATAAAAACCGTTGAGAAAACAGTTTTTGAATTTAGAATTCCAAATCATAAATATCTTGATAATCAGACAGGCAATCGGCTTGGAAAAGTTATGGGATTCCTGACTGACCTAAAGATTTATAATTATGATTGCAGCATGAGCTGGATCCAGGATTTTGTTTCAGAATCTGAGGCACTGAATGTTACTTTAACCCATGCAAGTTTAAAAGTTTTTAAAAGTTTAAACGAATAGGTGTTGCCTTGCAGCATTGGCTCCGCATATTGGCTCCGGGTTTGGCCCAAATTTGAAAAATTATTCCTATAATTTACTCTTCCATACTTTAGGACAAATCAAAATGTATTGTGAATCAACTAGTATGAATAACAATTACAAAATGACTACAAGAATAAGCTAATTTGAAAACAATGAATATAAATTTCACTCTATATTGCCAATTTACAGACTGTAATTTTGTTTCAATTGAACTGTTCTTATTTATGAAGGGCAGAATGTACATAAGAAGCACATTGACTCAAATTTCTCTGTGACTATTGCTCATTCTGCACATTTAGTATGTTTAATTCATATACTCCTGGATCTAAAGATATTTTGTTTTGTTGACATTTTATTTACGTTCCCCTGGCCTAAACTTTACTATAACACAATGCATATTCACAATTATTGTAAAAGATGTTACCTGGACTAAAGCTTTACTGCAAGTATTCAAATTTGATTTGAAATTTAATTGCTAACCCACAGTATTTTACAATTTTACATACATGTACACAAGTCAGATGATATTGTATTTCATACATCATGATTGCTTCCCTTTGACCCTATGTTCAACCTTTGACCCTATGATTAACCTTTGACCCCTCCAGGCCTTGGCTCTGTTTGTAGCCTGTCTGTGCCATGATCTTGATCATAGGGGTAAGAACAATGCTTTCATGGTGAACACAGCATCACCCTTAGCATCCGTCTACTCTACCTCAACCATGGAGCATCATCACTTCAACATGACCATCACGATCCTCCAGGTAATAATAATATTATTAGGCATTAATATAGCGCCCTCTATCTAGACAATTCTATTCCGAGGCGCACAAATTAACTATTTCCCCGGCTTTAGCCTAGCTGCCATTACAGCGCTCTAGCATTTCAAGGAATTAATTCCTGCCAGGTACCCATTTACCTCACCTGGGTCGAGTGTGGCAAATGTAGATTAATGCCTTACCAAAGTAAATTGGTGCCGTGGCGGGGATTGAACCACAACCTTTGAATTTCAAGTCAAGTGCTTAAACCACTCGACTACGACAGGTAGGCACCTGTGAACTGACCACCACAAACAAAGTTTGGTAATCCGTTCATTCCAATAGGATATTTTCATCACCATATTTGTGAAGTGCCTCTGTACACATTATTTCATTCACCTGTCACTCAATTTTGTATCTCCATAGTCAGAATGTGAATTGCATAGAGTATATGTTGCTAGGTAGGACAAACATTATGGCTTGCTCTCCCTAACAACACATACTATATGCAGTTTGCATTCTGACTATTGAAATACAATAATTTGAAACAGGCGAATAAAATCATTTGTTTGGAGGCACTTCACAAAGATGTATGCATTACTTCACTTCTGAAAGAACTTCATAGTTCTTTCAGCTGAGCTAAAGATGCTTAAGATGTTTTCAGATTCCCTTTTTCTTGCTTGCTTATTGGATTCAACTAGTTTGAACTCTTTTTTGTGTAGCCTCTCATACCTTTTCATCTCTTCCATTTACCATCACTCTTTTAAACAAAAACTTATCTTCCACTTAATCTTGACTTGTATCTTATTCATTCACCATCACTCTTTATACTTATCTTCCACTTAATCTTGCCATTTTCACTACGCTACAGAACGATGGTCATAACATCTTCAAGCACCTCTCCTCTGAGGAATACAAGCAAGTCCTGGGTGATATCAGACATGCTATCCTAGCGACCGACTTGGCCCTCTTCTTCCCTAACAAAGCTAAGCTTAAGAAGATTGTGGAAGAGAAGAACTTCTCATGGGATAACCAGGAACACAGGTAAGAAAGGGAGGGGCAAGGGAAAGAGGGATGTTGTCAAATCATCTTTGGATGGAACATTGATTCCACCATTAAACCATGGATGATTTGAAGCCATTTGCTTTCCTTCATACCACTTGGATATATTTTATTCGAAGGGGAAAACATTTCATAAAAGGCTTTATACAATATTCAAGTAGCTACATGGTCGATATGAAAGGCCTAAAATGTATTCTTTTGATCAAACCAAGCCAAGCCAAGCCAAGTCACATTTAAAGGAGGAAAAATCACAAACATCTCTAACTTACTGATATTTCCATGGACGGACGTGTACTTGTAGCTTTTCAAAAGTATGCCTGGAAAAAAAGGTAACATTACAATTAATGAAATCAACTTCTACAATATATTTTCTTCAGGTGCAAGATTTTAAAAATTGCCCCCCCTCCCCCCCCACCTAAAAAAAAAAGAAAAAAAAAAAAACTGGGCAAAAGCTTTTTTTTGACTCCAATGAAAGGGGGTGCATCATTGTTCAAATTGCAACAAAGAATCACTGTAAATATCAGAGAATAAATTGTTAATACTATTCAAATTGTGTGAAAACTAAAACTTAAAATGGGCATCTACAAGTATGCATTTTATTGCTTCGTTTATTCAGAAGTTGATTTCTTGGTTTGAATTGTAAATCTAAACTATTCTAAGCCTTCCAGAGTTATGACAGTAAAAGGCTTCAAGTCATGCATGGAAATGTAGTGGGTTTTTTTACTTCAAAGTGTATAAAGCTAATACTTCTGTCAAAGAAGATGAATTTTACCATGTGGTAACAAGTTGAGATGTGAGAAAGATGTGTGATGACAGATCAAACTGATTTGAGTGGAGTGGGAGGGGTGATATCAAGATGACTGGTGGTATGGATGGGGTGCTATGAAGGGTGATATCAAGATGACTGGTGGTATGGATGGGGTGCTATGAGGGGTGATATCAAGATGACTGGTGGTATGGATGGGGTGCTATGAGGGTAAGGAGGGGGTGATATCAAGATGACTGGTGGTATGGATGGGGTGCTATGAGGGTAAGGAGGGGTGATATCAAGATGACTGGTGGTATGGATGGGGTGCTATGAGGGTAAGGAGGGTGATATCAAGATGACTGGTGGTATGGATGGGGTGCTATGAGGGGTGGTATCAAGATGACTGGTGGTATGGATGGGGTGCTATGAGGGGTGGTATCAAGATGACTGGTGGTATGGATGGGGTGCTATAAGGGGTGATATCAAGATGACTGGTGGTATGGATGGGGTGCTATGAGGGGTGGTATCAAGATGACTGGTAGTATGGATGGGGTGCTATGAGGGTAAGGAGGGGGTGATATCAAGATGACTGGTGGTATGGATGGGGTGCTATGAGGGGTGGTATCAAGATGACTGGTGGTATGGATGGGGTGCTATGAGGGGTGATATCAAGATGACTGGTGGTATGGATGGGGTGCTATGAGGGGTGGTATCAAGATGACTGGTAGTATGGATGGGGTGCTATGAGGGTAAGGAGGGGGTGATATCAAGATGACTGGTGGTATGGATGGGGTGCTATGAGGGTAAGGAGGGGTGATATCAAGATGACTGGTAGTATGGATGGGGTGCTATGAGGGTAAGGAGGGGTGATATCAAGATGACTGGTGGTATGGATGGGGTGCTATGAGGGTAAGGAGGGGTGATATCAAGATGACTGGTAGTATGGATGGGGTGCTATGAAGGTAAGGAGGGGTGATATCAAGATGACTGGTAGTATGGATGGGGTGCTATGAGGGTAAGGAGGGGTGATATCAAGATGACTGGTAGTATGGATGGGGTGCTATGAGGGTAAGGAGGGGTGATATCAAGATGACTGGTAGTATGGATGGGGTGCTATGAGGGTAAGGAGGGGTGATATCAAGATGACTGGTGGTATGGATGGGGTGCTATGAGGGTAAGGAGGGGTGATATCAAGATGACTGGTGGTATGGATGGGGTGCTATGAAGGTAAGGAGGGGTGATATCAAGATGACTGGTGGTATGGATGGGGTGCTATGAGGGTAAGGAGGGTGATATCAAGATGACTGGTGGTATGGATGGGGTGCTATGAGGGTAAGGAGGGGTGATATCAAGATGACTGGTGGTATGGATGGGGTGCTATGAGGGTAAGGAGGGGGTGATATCAAGATGACTGGTGGTATGGATGGGGTGCTATGAGGGTAAGGAGGGGTGATATCAAGATGACTGGTAGTATGGATGGGGTGCTATGAGGGTAAGGAGGGGTGATATCAAGATGACTGGTGGTACGTGTGCCCGGGAGTGGAAAATGAAGTTGCAGTCAGGGAACAGTTGATTTTGGATGGATATAGATGTGTTTTACAGTGAGTGTTGAGAGTTATATTAATCCATTTTTTTATTCTATAAGAATCTTGATGAGACCGGTACCACACCCCTGCATCCAATCCGTATCTCCTTACCATTATGTTCTCCTTGCTTACTAACCCTGCACCTCTACCAACAACCTCGTTCCTTGAGCTACCTCTCTCTCTCTCTCTCTCTCTCTCTCTCTCCATCCCTCTTCCATACTTGTACTTCACTGTTCTGTTGAGTTCTAATTTACACCTAGTTGTTTGGGTTAGTAATATTCTGTTCTTCATCTTGATGTATGGTGATCACTTCTTTATTCTTGTCACCGTATTTTACCAGCTCTTAAAATGGAAAGCCCACTCTGACACAAAGTTGATTTGAAAGAAAGTCAAAAGTGAATGACAGTCAAAAGTGAATGGAAGTGAAAGGTAATCAAAAAAGTAACATGTTGGATAAAGAAACCTTTATTCTTTCAAGTCTTGAAAATCATGACACAAATTTGCAAATTTGATTTTCTTTTCAGAATTTGATCAAAATTTATTTATGTCAGTGTGGACTTCCCTGTTTAAAGGTAGTGGCAGTTGTAAGCAATGAATTGAAGTTATAGCACTTGAAAACTTTGCTTCGAAATTAATCAAACATTGGTTACAACTTTACCATGGATTACATACATACATATTAAGGTCATTCGTGGATAAGTAACATCCCTAGGCAATTGATTTACATATATATATTGCAAATATTTTAGGGGAAAGACGTAGCAAATAATGATTTTATCATATTCGTGTTGTCATTTAGGGGAATGGTAGTGAGTTACTGATATCTGGAGAAAAATATGACTCTTCCCACTACCAAATATTTTGTTAAAACTCTTTATAAGATATTTTAGATCTTTATATGCCGCACAAATAATATTCCTGTGCCGCATTGTATTTATTGTGAAATAGAAATATGAAAAATGCTTCAAGATTATTAGCTGGTGTTCCAGTGCAATATTAATCTATACCAGTGTTAAAAGGGTTGTCATGGAGCTAATAAAAAAAATCAAAAAATTCAAAAAAAAGGGTAACTTTGGAAAGCAATTTTGTTGCACAAAGTAATCGCCTCCTTTGGGGCCTATTATATTGTGCAAAAATGCATGTGTGGCAAAGGATTGACCGTGCAAAGAGACTAAGAAAGCTACTGAAGTGTTAACGATATTTAGCAAATGCCACTACCTTCAAGCAAGTGAGGTCTTTGATGTGAGTGTGCTCTTTATCTGTTTTGGGTCTTGTGTGGTTTGCTATTTTACTCTTTGTTTTTTTAGTCAAAGAGTCCAGATTTCTCTCTAAATTCTTTGCATTGATTGTAGTCTCTCTACTCTTTGAGAAATAAAAATGTACTTGTCATAGTCATTTTGTTAGAAATTATACTCAAGTGATTAACTCAAAGAACTATACAAAAGAGACAAAAGCCATTTCATATTAAATTATTATTTTTTAAATCATAGGAAAAGGATTTTAAAGCACATAAAGATGGATTAACTTGGCATTCTATGAATGACAATGGTTAACATTTTAGGTACATTTAAGTAAGCTTACCATGGATGGTAACTTTTCCATCAATGGCAACTACCATGGTAACAGGGCTTAACAGCCAATCAAAATCAAGGTTGCCATGGCAAAGGTACCATCAATAGTAAGTTTTGTGCAACGAGGCCCTGTAATAAAGAAAAGATGGAAATCTGGACTGAATATGACTGTTTGCTGTGTATATATTTTGACCACCTTTACACTTTTAATTCACCACATTCTCTGTCTTTATCTCTTTCTCTTTCCATCTCTCTCTCTCTCTCTCTCTCTCTCTCTCTCTATCTGGGTTCCTGGGTGGCATGAAAAGTCATTTTGAAAATTCACTCAGTTCTGAGTAACTTTCGCTCAAAGTAGTTAAAATGTGCATTTTTGGCATGAAACATTCCTTCAAATTTAAACTTTGGTTTGGATTCTGCAGCTTTTTATTTCTGATGCTTGATAAATTCATTTTAAAAAGAGAGTAGCCATTTCTTCATTTAAATAATTGATTCTTTGAGTAACAAATATTTGAAGGAGATGTACACCACACAGGTTATCTTGTGTATGAGTAGCTTCATATACATCTACATATAAATGATGACAGTTTATATTAGTTTTTAAATTGAGACTGAAATGCAAATTACTCAAGTTAGTCACTTTTCTGAACAGATATTGTACAGACATCAAGATAAAGGCATTACAAATTCACATTTGTACATGAAGCTTCTGGAATCTTAATATTGGTTTTCTTCCTTATTGCCTAGTATCATTTTCTAAAACTTTTTCCTTCTTCAAGAAAACATTTTCATTTTATAATTGTTTAGTTTTTGTTGTCATCTCTTTATCTGGAGAGATTTCCCAATAATACTTCTTGTAACTGTTGGGTCTGTAATCTACTACTTTTATCACTTCATGTACATCTGGTTTGATTGTGATTCTTGATGTGTATTTCTCTTTTGCATGTCATTTTTTATTGTAATCAGAGTTTGCAGTGACATTTTTAATCACTTTTTACAATTTGCACAAAGAAGTGAAATGAACAGGCATTTCTACATAGCAGTAATTTGAAAAATATTTTCAAAAATCTTTCAAGTAAGAGACAAAGGAAATGAAATAGAATCATCCTTAATTACATTTTTTTGAAACATTAATTTATATCTGCAAAGATTGAAGTGCAATTTTCACTGCCCCTCATTCATTACATACTAAATGCATATCAACAGCATATTGGCGTGAGGGAAGGGTATAGAAAGTTCAATATTTTTACAAGTAAATTAACACCGTTCTCACAAATGAACTATGGAAGTTTAGAATGACAAACACCATCTTGCATTAATGTGTACACATGTTATGTATGTCAGGCTACATGTACAAGTTCTCTATCATGTATTTCCAATGTTGGTTATCGTTTACTTTCAATTTCTACACATTGATCTATTCCACTGTTTCTGATCACATCATCTCATCATTTATGTACTAAAATACTAAATGTCACTAACACATGTGTACATGTACAATGCAATGTTCTCAATTTTCCTCAAATCGTCATATATTCTTATATTCAAACACGTACTCTCCTTTACTTTTATCCATCACTCCATAAACTCCGTTAAACTCTCATCATTCCTAACATCCTTCTTAATTAACCCCTTTCTCCCTATATCTGTACTCACCATTCTGCAAAAGACATTGCTTCACATTTGTTCTGGTGAAACTCACATTTTTCAAAATATTCTGTGTACATACTACAAATCAAAGTCTTCAATTTCTACTTATATTCTCACAGCTACATCCAAGTCTTGTCTTAAACCCAACAACTCTTTTTCTCTTCTTCACTTGCAATAACTTTCAATATTTCCCAACAACATTTTGCCAACCATAAGTCTCCCCAAATTATTTCTTTCTATACTTCTTCTTTCAATTGTTTCCAACAAATATTTCCAAATTGTAGCAGTGATATGAATTTATCTCCTCTCCATGATATTCATTTCACATCATTTTTTTTAAATGAAAGTAATTTTTTAACATATATTTCAAAGAAGTTATGTTTTGATTGATTTCAAAACAAATGTTGCCTGTTTAAGAGCCATGGCTGGTATTCAATTCCATACTTAAGTCAGAAATATGAGTATTTTAATCAGTTTCCAGCTTTAAATAAATGAAATACTTAGCTAACTTCGGTATTCAGTTGATGCTTTTGGCTAAGTATTTTACCCTGAATTTAAGACAGCTCCCTAGCAGACTTGAGCAAACTCTTTTAGAAGCATTAATTGGCAGGCTTATGGTTGTCATACGCAGTCATTAGCTGCACACATTTATATTAGCGCGCAATCAATGTGACGAGTAATTTGCGCACTGCTTTTGATTGATCATGCATGTGATGTCACTATGCTTATATCACTAAATATTTTGCCATAAAGTCAGCTTGCGAGAGTAAATTGTTTAAATGTGGTCTGCAAAGGAGTTCAGACATTTTACTTACCAGGTGGCTTATCCATATGCTCAGTAAAAATTTACTGGAACAAAATATGGAATTGAATACCGGCCCAGAAGGGCATTAAAGGTAAAGACCAGTATTGGCAACGCCCCAATTTCAAAAAATGAAATGGAAGCTCTCATTACTCTCAGCTCTCATATTTGGTAAATTTATTTCTCTCATGGTCTGGTGAGAGAGATAGGGTAGTCCCATATACATCTTTCTGTGTATAGTGCTTGTAACTTTACGAAGAATGAGCCAAATTTCTTATCATTTTGATGATTCCAGAACCTTGCAGATGCTAGATGCTAGATGATCGACCTTTTCTGATCGATTCCACAACGTTTCTTTGACAATCCAATCGCATGACCATTACTGGTCTTTACCTTTAACTCATATCCTTCTGCAGGAACAATATACAGTACAACAGAAACTTTTATGAAGTATATTTATTACTCAGTTCTGTATTCATGGAGGAATGAAATATTTTAGTGGTATTATTTAAATCTGTAATAATGCACACAACATTGGACACTGTAATGTATTCAGAATACTGTTACCTTTAAATTCAAATGACATAGATGAACATTAAAGGTAATACAAAGTTTTGGGAAATTTTGAAAATTGGGTGGATAGTTATTCTTTACCATTTTGATATATTTGGATGCCCCTCTGGATGTATCATAAGCACAAGAAAATTTAGCCCCTAAAACACTTCTGCTTTCGAGAAAAATTGAATATAAAAATTTACCGGTAAATTTTGATCAATTTCAAATAGTGCCTACGGCCGTACAATAGTAGCTGCGACCATGAAAATCTCAGAATATGCAGTTCTGATATATAATTTCCAAACGGGAATAGCTAATCGGTCGATTTTAGTCAAGAAACATTGTTTCATAGCTTAATTAATATCTTGACCTTGAGAGGGAGCTATACAACATAAAGAGTTTATTATTTATAATTTCATAACTTTACTGAGACTCGATTTCAACCACGACAATGATCACTGAATATTGCAGGATCGCATATGCTTCCAATATGTTCATTTGAACCAAATTCATGACCCCATACCAAAACTTTGTATTACCTTTAAGCGTTCTTGATTGTGTTCATTAAGACTGATACATTGTAATGTTAAATGCTGGGCACCAAAAGACATTTAAAGTTGGGTGCTAAATCTTGAAATAAATATTTCCATGAATAATCTTCTATGGATAAACTGAAGAATTATTGTACTTCATAAACATGAACCTATCGTCAAATTTAGTACAAGATACACATGCATATCCATAAGAAAATGAATCTGCCCTAAATAACATAAAACACATTTCAATTGTTATCCAAAATATTGAAAATTCTCATCCTGAAAATAGCTACAATAAAGTATCCCTATCACACTGTTTTTCACCTTATACATGTACATATATGTACATATACATGAGCTGTACATTATGGGGAATGATATCATGTATATCATAAAGGTATATGTGAATGATGAGAAATACATTTTATATCAGTAAACTCAATCCAATTAAAAACAATAGTGTGATTATTGTGTTATCCTTAATTATATTTCACAACAATTAATTCAATTTGCACTAGTCTTTTAGTGCCAACGTGACATTAGAATTCCCATTAACCCTTTCCCTGCCACAGCAAGCACGAATTGTCAATGAACTTTTAAGAGCTGAATTGTGAACATTAGTCTTTGTTTGATTGTTGAATTGCAGAACAAATATCTGCTACAAGAATGAAGTTTACCATTCTTTCAGTTTTTGCTTCATCACAAAAAAAGTAGCAATTTGATGGTTTCAGAACATATACAATATGTATAATTAGTCATTCTTTGGCCTAATTATTTAAGCTGTTGGCAAGGAAAGGTTTAGTCAACAAATCCACTATGTTATATTTAGAGAGATCATTTAAATCTGCACTCGATAGCATCTCTCTGTGGAGTAAATCCACGGGTCATGCTTATTTGACTAATTACATTACCATATGTTTTGTGTGGTGATATTTTTGCTTGTTTGCAGTGAGATTTGCATCGATGCATTATTTATGTAGCATACTAACATGAATTGCTTGGTTTTCTCCCCTCTCCCTTTGTTTTTATTCTTGTTTTTATCATTCCTCTTGTGAAAATGGTCCAAATTGCTGTCCATAAACGCACATCACTTGCTATAACATGGATGAATGCATGTGCATGCTTTTCACATAAATTGTTAATATTTTACGTTGTATGGATTTTTGCATGCAATGATATGTGTTTGGCGGCATGTATTGTGTGTTTATATTTGACTATTGGTATTTTTTTTTGTTTTTATTTAATTCATTTATTCAATGATTTATGAATATATATGCCTGCACTTTTTAATATACTCTATATATTGAATAATCGCTGTATGTGTATCATGCTATTTCTGCTTGCACAAATGCTCTATCCTCATTCTCTCCCTTTCCACTCTCTTGTTGTAAAAAAAAATTGTGATGTAATTGTTAATAAACCTAGACAATGCGTCAAGGCATTGTCAATGACGGCATGCGATTTAGCCGCAAATACCAAACCATGGCACATTCAACAACAGACAGTGAAAGTGATCTTCGATGAGTTCTACCAACAGGTAGGAGGAGCCTAATAACATTATATGAATAATGCAAGATGCTTATGAATATATGAATATTTATGTCATGCATTGTGGTATGTTATATACTAATCTATGTTTACTCTCTAACTCTGGGTTGGTGTGTGTTTGTTACAAGGGTGTGTGGGTGTGTATGCGAGCATGTGGGGTGTGATAAAGCACTTGGAAGTATGAGGTACATGAACATGAATATGTATGAGGAATCATTCATATTCATAGCCATGCAGTGTTCTTTCTTTCACTGTATGTATTCACACAATCATTTTGAATGTCTGTATCAATACTGAAAATGTTAATGTTTGTTAATCATAATGTGTTTGTTTTAAAAAATTGTTAATGTGTATCACTGTGGTATCAAATTCTTATACACCTTCTACATTTCTGATTTATATCCTTTATTTTTTGGAACGCTTTCTTTTTGTCTTTCGAGAAAAAAACAAGATTGAAGGCTATTTTTATAATGCCTTTATTTACCTTTATTTACCTTTATTTAGTATGGGGTATTTGTTATATATGCTCAATATACTCAAAAAGGCCATTACTAATTCATGGAAGAAAGTTATTGGTTTTCCTCACATAGGAACCTCAAATTTGAAAAAATATGAGTTATAAAAATGTCTACAATTAGTGATATTGAAAGTATTATTGTACCACAATATGTTGAAACCCATGTACATTCTAAGAAGGCTATGTTTCATTCTTAAGATCCTGTATCTAGAGGAACTCAAAATGCAGTGTTTTTTTTTTCTTTCTTCGTTTATGTGGAATTTTTGGTTCATTCTTATGAATATTAAAAATGAGAATTTCAGATTTTTAATAAGCTTTTAGGATAATTGGAAAGAAATTTACAATTTTTCTAAATGTCAAGGCATTTTGAGTCTGTATTCCTCTTTTTGTTCCTTCTCCCTATAAATGTAGCAAGAAAACACTGACCACTTTACTGCCTCTCACTCTCTATGCATGTCTTGGTATATGTAATTAATTGATTTACAAAATTATTTCCCACCCCCTCCCCATTTCCCCCTACTACATATGGTCACTTCTTTTCCTATATATCCCCCTCTCTCTCTCTCTCCCTCTCTCTCTCTCTTACTCTCTCTCTCCCTCTCTCTCATTTTTTCTCTCTCCTCGTGTACCTGTCTCACTTTTTACACATACCTTTCTTTCTCACTCTCTTATCCTTTTCTGTTTCTTGTTAATATCTCTCTTCCACTCTGTCTATCCCTTCTGTATCTGTATCTCTCTTTCTCTTTCTCTCTCCATTTCTCTCTTGCTCTCTCTCCCTATCTCTATCTCTCTCTCCCCTTTTATTTCATTCTCTCTGTTTCACTTTCTTCCCTGTAATATACAAGCTACATGTACCAATTAAAAGAACACTAACTTTATACACATGAACAAGCACATATTAGTTGTTTACATAAATATTCTTTCTCTCTGTACACACAGATGATTACTGTCCATATTGATTTAGTATCACCTTTTTATTATTGCAGTACCTGTTATGTAAGTCTTTTTATCCTATATCTTTGTCAATTCTATAGTTGACTTGGACCATGTCTTCAAAGTTCAAAGATCTCAATAATATCATAAAAATCCTTTGGCAGACACAAAATAGAATGGACTACCTACTCATCTCAAAATATTTCATTATTTAATAAAAACTAATATGAAAAACAGAAAATGGGTCTACACTTAAGATTTTCAAAAAATTAATTAGTCTCAAGGCAGAGTAGTAAAATACCCCCACCATCCCTTCCCCAAAACTTAATGCATTCTCAAGACGACAGAGAGAGGGAGAGGCAGCAAAGTGGGGGTTTGTCGCCCTCTGTAGCTGTCATTGTCAAAAGATATTTTAAGGGATGATAGCTAGCGAATCGGTGGAAGAAAAAAGTGTTTATCTTAATATTTCTGTAGAGGTCTGTGCCGCTCTATAGCCATGACAGCGTGTGATCTGGTGGCCGTTGTCAAACCTTTTGATCTTCAGAGAAAGGTTGCACTTGAAATCTTCGAGGAATTTTATCAACAGGTGCCCCTCTACACTCTCCTATGTCTTTCTTGCGTGTGTTTTTTTTTTCTGACTCTTTAATCACAGAAAACTAAAAGGTTACAGAAGGTCTGTCTTTATCAGCTCGAGTTTGCCAAATAACATGCTATTTTAAATATCCCGATCGCAAATTTCCCAGCTAATTTGCGTCTTCATCAGCCCGCAGTTGCAATTAGCGGGATATTTGGTTGTGAAAATCTTCCCAAGATATCTTTGACTAGTTTGCAAATATTCTGCTATTTGTCTGGTGCGCCTTCACCAGCCCGAAGACTAGCACTATGCGCGAACGCTAAGCAAATTATCTTGAGCTAATTTCTCGAGCTCGCGTTTCGAGGTTGAGTCTCGAGCTGATAAAGATGCGATTTTAAACTTCTGGCTTATTTTCCAAATTAGAAATAGCTGCCTATTTGGCAATCTCGAGCTGATGTATAGACATACCTAGAAAGGGAGTTCATAAGTATCTATTTTTGTACAAAAAAAATAACGATTTAGAACATATAATTTTTAAATACCGGTATATCATGCGGTACTCATGCAGACAGTCTATTCTGAAGAAGATAATATTTCAAAAACCAATTATCTATAAAAAAATTAGTGCTGATCAAGCCTTTCAGGTTTCTGTGATTAAATGAATTTTAACATGTGCCCTTTTGTATCTAATTAACATTTGCAGTGCATCATGTGTGTGTGTGTGTGTGTGTGTGTCTTTCCCACTTGTGTGCTAGAATGGCTCATGTGCATGTTTTGTTGAAAGTTATTCAAATTGCATGTGTAAGAACATTGCCATATACAATCCACATAATTTATGTTTTGGTGTTAATACTAAAGTACCTAAAGGACTTAAATACTTTGAAACAAAAAATTAATTTGCAGGATGAAACTTTTGAGACTTTGTTCATGATGGCTTGTTTGCCACTATAAACAAATTGCAAAATATCTCTGATTCAATTATTTAAAAAAAACAGGATTTTCAGATATCCCAGATTTTATTGATTTTATTATTTAAAAGTCTCATTTTGTTATCCAGAATTTATCTACATGCACTAACTTCATACTCTTCCAAAATCTCTGTTGCCTAACTTGTATATGCACAGTTCACAACCTAATTATTCATACCCTTTCCAAGATATAAATTTTGTTAAGTATGTGAAGAAAAAAATATTTTTCCTGATTTATGTTTTTTGAGAATGTGACATAAAGCTAAAATCTGAAAATATTCAACAAATGCCCTAATTTAACCAGTCCACCTTTCTTTCTTGAATTATGAAAAACAACAAAAAACATAAAATTTACTAGGGGAATTAATAATTATGTTGTTAACTGTATATTTGAGGAGTACACATTAAGACTGTAACTGTAAAGGAAAGCAAGGGATATTTCGCAGTGGGATATAGTTTGCCTTTCACAACCCTGGAAATCTACATTTTACTAAAATATAACATGAACAGGTAACCACTTCAGTTATGGTATTTCTTAACAATTAAACCCAACTGATTAATAAATGTCACTTGGGTGTGGTATATATAACATTTCCCCTCTCATTATAAGATGGCAATGGTGTCCTCAAACCCATGAACTTAACATTACCAAATATTAGCCAATTATGCAAACAGTTTTCATCGTGTTCAAAAACATTTCCACCCAAGTTCACATCTTCTTTAGAATACATGTCATTCATTTTCAAATTAAATGTGCTACTCAAGTACCACCTAAGCTGATAAATTCGCAGAATCCCAGATTCTAGACAATATTACAGCATCAAAACAGCTTTTTTTCTTGGCAGGGGGGGGGGGGGGGGTATAATATTTTGAACTTGCAGGCTTTGTTGTGTTCCACCTATGATTTGTTTTAATACATTAAGATTTATTGATTGTAATTTCATTTTTGATAACTTTTTAAGTGATTTATGAATACAATATCTTCATTCAAAGTAGGTTATGTTGCATGCTGCATGTGATTTGATTGAATACATTTAAGATTCATAATTTATGGCAATATAATTTGTTTATTATTGTTTAATAACTTTCTAATCATTCCTGATATTAATATTTCTAATGATTTTAGGTTATGTTGCATGTTGCATATGAATTGGTTCAATATGGAAATTAGATATATAATCAATAACTTATATATTTCCCCTTTTTTCTAATAACCCTCTAATATTTACTTGAATATCTTTTAATATTTAAGATTATTTTGCATGCTGTTTGTGATTTTGTCAGGGAAATCCAGATTTTTAGTACATATTTATTTCATTCCCCACCCCCATGGCAGGAATGCCATTTTCAGACCATAGCCTTATTTCAGACACAGACATCTTCCAATTTCAAGCTTGCTCAGGCTTTATAATGCACATATGTCACTCATAGCCATTTTACAGACTGATATGATGAAATAAAGTGGTATCCCTATAATCATTTTCTTATTAATTACTAAACAGTAAGATTAAACCTGTTAGTTAGTGTTATATGTTTCATTTATTCAATTTATTTGTTTCTCCTTAAGGATAAATACAAGTTATATAATATTCAAAATACTAAGATATATAATGGATTTTCTGCAGTGGGAAGATCATGAAAAGCACATAAATGGCTCGTTTAAAAATGATCCTAAATGAAATGAAATACTAAAAAATACTTACATATATGATGGGATATCTGCAGTGGGAAGATCATGAAAAGCACATAAATGGCTTGTTTTAAAATAATCCTTAATGAAATGAAATATGCCGTCTTTGGTTTTGTTTATTTGTCATGTGTTTTTTTGTGTTTGTTTATTTGTTTGTTTGTTTAATTGAATGTTATATGTTTGTTTGTTGTTGTATAGGGTGATGAAGAGAAGGCAGCAGGAAGGAATCCAATCCCGATGATGGATAGAGACAGAGCTCATGAACTTCCAGCCAATCAGGTAAGAGCACTTATGTATTTTTGTCTTTCAAATATATGGATGTTTCTCTCCTGAGGACCTAGTGACAAAATATTCTGTTAACCTGTTATTAATGAATGAACTACAAATGAACTACAATACTTGGAATCCAGTCTGCATACATTACTTTTTGCTAAAATCTCAGGCAAGATTTCAGGTTGTTAAGAACACCTTTGTTTAAAAAGTATGCGTGAAATTTGAATGAATTAAAAAAATGGTCTATTGAGATAGATTCACCATCTGTCACTTTCAAACTTACAAATGAATATATTTCAATAGTCAGAGTACAAATTGCATATATGACGTGTTATTAGTTGGGGCAAGCCATAATGTTTGTCCTACCTAGCAACAACAAAGGTATGCAATTTGAGTTCTGGGCACTTCATAAAGATATATGCATAGATTTGGTTACTCACAAAAATGGCCGATTGCCTACAGAGATACTGAGGTACGTTGAAGAGAGAAAATTTCCAACCTTGATATTGGACCAAGTAGGTACCAATGAGTTCCCTGATTCAAAATGTTCTCCTGAGGTTGATAACTACATGCATGCAGTATAAAAGTGGGAATAAGTATTTAGTTTTGAGCAGTGTCCCAAGTAGATTCTAATGATATCTATACTCTAACTTTGACCCGTAGGTATCGTTTATCGTTGGTATCTGTCTGCCGTGCTATGATCTCCTGGCCCAGCTAGTGCCTTCAGCCAAGCCGATGTATGAAGGAGCAGCGTAAGTCTTTTCTGTCAAAGTCAAAGTATTACTTAACCCTCCACTGATGAATGCTGTTTAGTCAGTTTTTTCAGCATGTAATATGTTTTACTTTAGTAAGTATAAAACTGAATTAAATATCAGTTAGCTATAATTTAAGGGGAGCAGCTGCTGAATACCCTGCCACGCAAGTAATCCTTAGCCAAACCGAAACTAAAACCGAAACCAAATCCAAAAATTGTAATCCTTACCCTAACCCTAACCCTAACAGTAGCCCTAATTCTAACCCTATTACATGTACTTAACCTAAATACATGTAAGATAAGATAAGATTAGATAAGATAAGATTTTATTCGTCTTTCTTTCAAATGACATAGAGAGCAACATTGGATCATAACACATTTACAATGCAAAATAACAAATTATGGCAATGATAAAAACAAAGTTAACTAAAAGAAAGACGAGGAGACCCTGGTAAAAGCAGAGCTTGTAATTATTAGGGTCCCCTCTGAGCCATGTGGGAGAGTATGTTCTACTACGGGTAATCCAGATTTTATAGTGGTGCACTTTCTTTTTAGTACATCAATTAAATATACTTTTGTATAATACATGACTTCTGGCTGACAGTTGGATTTTAAATCAACATAAAAATCTGTAATTATTTTCATAATTGGGCAGATTGCCACGATGAAGATATGAATAAAACTGACCTCACCATCAATAGTTTAACAAGAGAGCTGTTCCAACAAGTATATAAAAGCTTGATTCTTTTGCTGTTTCATGTAAAATAGGAAAAAAGGAAATCAATTTCAGAAAGCATTTCAAAATCCAATGCCATTCTCTATGTACAAGAAGAAAGGCATTATCATCATTTATTTATTTATTTATTTATTTCATTTTATTTCAACAGGGTAGCCCCATCAGTAGTTAAAATACTGTTATTCTTGGGGGCCCTGCATAACATAAAATACATATATAGACATAGACATACATATACATGAAAACATCATCACATGGTGAGTAGTAAACATACCAGAAAGAATTACAGATTTAATCTTAAATGTAAATTTAAACTCAGCAAGTAAACAAACAAAAGTCAAATAAAAATCAAGTCATCAAGTAAATCATACATAAACAAATTTTGAAGAAGAAAAAAAAATTATATTGAGGTGACAGTGTGTCTAAACATAATTATTTGTAATTTGTAGGATATTTATGAGAAATACAGTGATCTGCAATTGGTAATTTACTAAATATTGAAGTTTGTGATAGAGGCTACTTATTTGCGAGTACTTGGGTTATATTTACATTTTTCTAAAATAACTGGTGCAAAATGACTGCTTAGTTTGTGCATTTCGTACCTCACTAGGGAGGTTGTTCCATGTCATTGCACCCTCAAAGGAAAAGGCCCTTCTACCATTTTCAGTTTTAACTTTGGGGACGACTAATCCACGAGTATCAGCGATTCTAGTGCTATAACGATGTGTTGCTGCAGACTGAGTAAACATATCTTGAAGATATGAGGGGGAAATACCGTTTACAATATCAAACATAAGTTTACATTTCTGGAATTGCCAACGTTTTTCCATGTTCATCCACTTGAGTTTTGTGAACATTTCTGAACTTGGTGTAAGTACATTCATTTGTAGAACAATCCTAGCCATTTGTTTATGCAACTTAATCAGTGTATCCCGAAGACCTTGATTACAATTTGACCATGAGGTGCAGCAATAATCAAAATATGGTAATACCAGTGCATTTGCTAATAACTTGGCACTGTCTATCGTTAGATATTTTCTGATACGTCTCAACAGTGCCAACCTTGAAGCAATTTTGCTGGAAGTAAGCTTCATGTGTTCATTCCAGTTAAGGTGCTGGTCCAACCACACCCCAAGATATTTCACATGTTCTACCTGTCTAATTTGCAGACCATCTATCTTTATGTCGATTGGTGCCTCGATATGTCGTAGTTTTTGGGGTGTCCCTACAAGTAAGAAGTTGGTCTTGTCCGTATTAAGGGATAGTTTATTATGGCAAAGCCATGATTTAACCCTGTCCAGATCACTATTCATTGTACTCTCTATCTCCTTTGGGTTTAAGGCACTGAACATAATTGCCGTATCATCGGCATACAACATCACCTTACTATGTTCAACGCTATTGGGCAGATCATTCATAAAGAGGGTGAACAGCAGGGGTCCAAGTATAGAACCTTGAGGTACTCCTGACTGGAGAACTTGTAGATCAGATCTTGCCCTTTGCACCAATGTGCACTGATAACGACCTCTTAAGTACGATTCAAACCACGATAGTGTATTACCACGTACACCATATGTGTATAACTTCTCGAGCAACTTGCTATGGTCAACGGAATCAAAGGCCTTTCGTATATCTAAAAATACAATCCCTGTTAATTTACCACTATCAATATTCCTGTGCAGGTTATCGCTAACATATGTCAATAAGGTATTCGTTGAGTAACCTTTTTGGAAACCTGACTGTTGAGCATTAAGCAAGTCAAACTCTAACAAATGATCATGAAGCTGGGAGTGCACAGCCTTTTCCAGTACCTTCATGATTGTTGGTAGGATCGATATTGGGCGATAGTTGTTCACATTGTCCTTGTCCCCGCCTTTATGGATGGGGGTAACCCTTGCTTGTTTCCATTCTTGTGGGACTACTCCCAATCTAAGAGATAGATTAAACAATCTGGTAATTGGTTTGCTAATGATAGGAGCAGCTAGCTTCAGTAGCCTGGCACTGATTCCATCTAAGCCGGTTGCCTTATTAATTTTAATGGATTGTAACTCTTTAAGCACAAAATCTTCTTGCACATCAACAAATGAAAAGCAATTTTGACATGATTCGGGTCCATCATCAGAAGTGGGTGTACATTCTGTAGGGGGGTATCTTGAAGCAAGTTCACTCCCGATCGACACAAAGAACTGATTAAATGCATTAGCCAGTTTGAGAGGTTCGGTCTCGGGACAATCTTCTAGGTTTAAGCTAGTGGGTACACTGTATGTTGAGTTTGGGGCAAGACTCTTGAGAACTTTCCATAATTCAGAAGGATTGTTCTTGTTAGATACAATCTGCTGATGGCAGTATGCTTTCTTGAGGGTGGTTCTTAGGTTGTTTATATGATTTCGACAGGCTCTAAAGTATCTCCAATCTTGTGGGTGGCTAGAGTTTTCGGCCCTTTTTCTGAGTTTGTCTCGCTCATAAGACAATCTGACAAACTCGGGGGTAACCCAGGGTGTCTTTATACCCCTGACTCTCAATGAAACAACTGGGGCATGCCTGTTACATATCTCAATAAATGTATTTTTCCACCTATTCCACCCTGATTCTACATCTTCTTCCTGAACTTCAGATTCTAAATTGGCATTTTGTAATGCCAGGCGAAATAATTCAACATTCAAACGTTTAAAAGCCCTTGTCCGTACAACTCTTGGTGGTGCTTTTGGTCTGAAATGCTTACACACTACATAAACCAGTCTATGGTCACTCAAGCCATGAGAAATCACATTCTTCTCACGTATGTTACATGGGCGGTTTGTAAGAATGAGATCAATCAGAGTTGAACTATTCTCTGTAACTCTTGTTTGATGGTCAATCATTTGGTGTAGGTTATTTTGATTACACAACTGGCGGACAACACGAGAGTCCCTCTTACAATACAAGTTGTAGTTAAAATCCCCCAATATGTAACACACATTGCCTGTATGTATGGCTTTTAAAATGGTATCATCTATAACCTCATAGTAATCCAACCCTGATTTGGGAGGACGATAGAAAGTGCCAATCAATATAGGCCTGGAATTAGTCAGTTTAATCTCAACCCATACACTTTCAATATCAGGATGTTCAAATTCATATTTCCGTATGTAGTTAATAGTATTTGAAACAAAGGCTGCCACACCACCACCTCGGCGGTTTCTATCATTTCTTTCAACCGAGTATCCATCTAGTTGTATTTCGGCATCACATATTGTACTGTCCAAGTGAGTTTCAGAGAAAGTTAGTACATCAAATGGTTTATTTACAAATTTCTCCCGCAAATGATCACACTTTGGAAACAAGCTACAAATGTTTAAATGTGCAATTTTTAGTCCTCTTGATTGGAAATTTAAATAAAAACTAGAGTCCTTTGAGTGTTCCCTTTGTTCGTCGTCATCATCATCATCAGCTTCACTGGAACCACTCACCATAGAAGCTAATGATCCCCGATGATCAGAGATAACACTCTCATTGTCCCCTACTTCATGCTGGCGAAACTTGGGAGCTCGTCGACCACGATGTGTTCTCTTTTGACGCCCGATGCCTAGATCGCATATTGCGTTCCATGTGACACGAGGTAACATCTGATGTGGACGGTTTAAGCGATGAAGTGTAGAGACATCATACTGTATCTGATGATGGGTCGAATGTGCATGATCTCCGTCTATCTGAAGGTGTAGTTGTTTATCCATTTGTAGTGGGCCTGGATTCAGTTGCACATCCCCAGATAAAGTAATAGTTAACTGAAAACAGGCACTAGAATTGCTGTAATAGGGGATAGGCATACCATGGTATCTTGATGGGTATCTCATTGTGCTGGATGCTCTCTTCCATTCACCATTAATAGGATTAAGAGATTGATGGTATTCATCTCTTCCAATCAAAGGGTTAGTGACCAGGGCCACAATGAAGTAGAATGACCAGAGCATATTCCTTCCATTGTTGTTGAGACAGGTAATTACTGTTGCACGCAATAGGTTGGAAAGCTATGCACAATGTCGTTGACCATGACTTGGGCTGTAATATGGTGCCTCAAGTCCAGTACCATGCAAAGGGAGAAAAAAAAATCCAAAGTTTTGACTGTTGGTCACTTGAAGAAAAATGACTGATGTCCTCTCAAAGTAGTCTAGCTGAGACAGCAAATCACAATCATTCATCTGGTTAGTTTACAAGTCACTTCCACGGCACTTTACAGTATGAAAACACACACAAATCAGAGAGCACAATTAAAAACTGTGAGGCTACCCAGTAGGCGCACATCACTTGCTCTAGCTGAGCAAATGTCAATCAGATAATGTGATAAATCAATAATTTAGTAATATATATATGCTACCTCATTATTCTTAACAGAATTTTAGAAAGAAATTAGCATGTCCTATTGGATATGAGCCTTGATGTTAAATTCATTTATTATTGAAACCTTCAGGAAGAATCTTCAGAACTGGTCTGCACTGGTTGCCAAGCAGAAATCAGAAGAAGAAGATAAGAAGCCTGGGGATGAAGAGGGCAAGACAGATGGAGACGAGAAGAAGGAGGAGAAGAAGCCAGAAAAGCCTCCACCTGCTAAACCTCCACCATCTCGTACAACCAGCAGCATGCCTAAAGAAGTTCTGGAGAGCGACGATGGCCTGGAGTAGATTCTGACGTTCCTCTGGAAAGCATCTACTTGAATACAGCCACACCCTTCGTAACTAGCCAGGTTACAAGAATGACTGTATTTTGTTCCTCTGGAAAGCATCTATTTAGATACAGCCACACACTTTGTAACCTTGGTATCAAGAATGACTAGATCCTGTTGCACTGGAAAGCATCTATTTAAATACATGCACACCCATAGTAACCAGGTTTCAAGAATGACTGAATTCTGTTCCTCTGGAAAGCATCTATTTCAATACAGATACACCCTTAGTAACCAGGTTTCAAGAATGACTATCCAGTTCCACCCTGCGCTTAGTAACCATAGGCCTCACTCATGGACTCGATGTGAGATCTTTTTTGAAAACGGGCCTTTAACGGTTTGACAGTCACAAAACTAGCTTTGTCAAGGGGATCGTGATTGGTTGAGAGCATGATGTCATCCGGCAAAATGAAACAGACAAGCATATGACTATATATGAGAAGTATGAAAGTATGAGGAATGATTGCAAAGATGTCCATGACGTACATGCACGTGGACCAGTACAAGTAGGTGTAGGTGGATGGACATTAAAGCCTGTCTGCACTAGTTTGGCCAGGAGGGATTAGACCTCCCTGCATGGTCATGGACAGGTGGTTATGTCATCAAATCAGCTCTCAACATACCGGTAAGAAAAAGAGGGTCATGGGGGACCAATGGTCACCGATAAGGCATTGTTTGCTATATAGAGGGCGCAAGTAGCTATAAGTAGTGCAGTGGGGCTTTAACATCAACCATCAGATGCAGGCTTCTGATCCCTGACATGGTACTACCACTCCTTGTCAGGACAATTATCTACATCTGCCACTCTCCACCCAGGTGAAGTAAAATGGTAACCATTACGAAGAAATTCCTCAAATACTTAAGCATCCTTTCTGGGTAGCGAGGCTTGAATACAAGGGAGAACATCAACAAGTCAAAACATCAACTGAAATCAGGGATTTTCTCTTCGTCATCTTCATAATCATTATTCCTAACTTGCTCTTCTGCATGTACATAGAGACATATGTACAATAAATGCTGAAAAAGAAATCTATCTGAAAGATCTAATTTTAACAGTTTATTTTTAATGACATTTCACTGCAGTACGATTGTAAGTAACATTTTTGAAAGAATTTGAAATTTGATTTGTATGCCATTCATCACATTACAATATGAATTATTGTAATAAAGCTCTATGTACAGGTATTTAATTTATGTCTACATGAATTATAAGCATGTATTTTGTGCCGAGAAAATAAAATGAATAGATGAAGTATGAGTACTGGTAGCTATGCATTTCATAGTAAATTTTTAAAAGCATGTTGATTTTCTTACAAGAGAAATTTGTACAGTTTGTTTATTCAATCAGTACATGTTAAAGTTGTACATGTACAGATATAAATCTACCATTGATGTGTTTTAATTGTCAATTTCTCAGCATTCTATATTTGAGGGGAAAAAAAAAAACAGGTGCATTTTATATAAAACGAAAAAATAACTGAATTGTACATGCATTATGATAGCAATATGAATCTTAGAAATATAAGTATTGCACAGGTACACTGTAGATGTAATGTGAAATTATACTTTATTTTATACACTGTTTACATGTTTGAATATAAGACTACAACACTAGCAAACAGCACCAATTCTGACAAAAAAATTATTTGATCATAAAACGATCACCGGTTCACATTGAACTTAATAGCCTTGAATATAAGAAAAAGCCCCTCAACAAATTTTAAGGAAACAATTAGCAAAGGACTGTAATGATTATTAGTCCAGTAAGAATAATGGTTCTACACACATAGCGTGACAGGTTACTCAAGAGCATTTTCTGCCACTGTCATAAGTTTTGATTTGAATAGTCTACCTATGACTTGCTTTTTCGTCAGCATCTATAATCTAGAGCTTAATAGTACCTGTATAAAATGTTCAGGAACTCAACTTAATTTAGACCTGGGATAACATTACTCCAACCTTGATTTAGTGTTTTTGGCATTTTTTTCAAACTTTTTCCTTTTCTCTTCTTTTTGAAGTCATGGAAAGGAATGCAATCGAAAAAGTCTAATTTATTAATGACATTATTTTTGCTATTAATTAAAATATTGTATTTAAAAAAAAATGTTTTGTTGGACATTTTTTAATCAAGTTGGGATTTACAGGTACTTCAAACAATTGTTTAAATACAAATTCTGGCCAAATGCTCCCAGGACAAGAGATCAAAAGATAATTTGTGTTCACACGTTGATTAAATCTCCCTATTTTATTAAGAGAAAGGTTTTCTGGCATGAAAGTTGTATTAGTTGTAACTTGGGAAATCATATTGCAAATACATTTTCAAAGATGTTTTGAATCCTTCACTAATATACAAATATAGTTCAAATGTATTACTTTACAAGATACTTACATGTATTGTACATGTAGACAAAACAGTTATTATCATAATGATCATGGATACCATTGCTACACATCTGCATAGCAATTTACTTTGTTATCCCCAGCGCATGCTTTTTCTTGTAAAAAAAATATATCTTTCTGTGTCAGATGTGTGAATGTATTTTTAACTGTAAATAGGCCTTCTCATAAAATCATTTAAATGTACATAAAATACTTTTTTCTGAACCAATTCTGTGCCAAATTTTGCTGCTTTTATTCCTGGACTTTGGAAATAAATTGCTTTTAGTTTTACTTCTACCTTATCCTACAAAATAGTGCACCAAACAGGTTAAGAAAAATAATAATCACTAGTAAAACCTTGAATTAATGTAATACATGTACATGTACATGTAGTGTGCTAAAAATAAAATTGTGCTTAATAACGATTACTCCATTAGGAATACATGTATTTTCTATTCTCACAGCATGTACATACATGTGTGCAAAATGTATTTCTGTATTTTCGATGGTTTAAACTCTAGTATTCAGTCGTATTCCTTTCCTCTATGGGTAATCGCTTGCATCAGTTAAGGGTTACGTTCATGTTATTAGGACTTCATTATTTTTGAGATTCAATTCCATGCCTTCATGCTGAAAAATGAGATAATATATACTCTATATTTATTAGTAATAATTAATCATTTAAGAGAATTCGAATTTTACAAGATTCTAACTTACAGTACTGTGTATTCTTTCAAAATTTTGCTCCAGCCGATATTTGTTTTGTTTTAAATAATTAACTGAACATGGAATTCACAGTTTTTCAGTCTGCCTGATTTCAAATATTGAAAAGTGCATTACTTGTACATGCATATTAGTTGAATTGAGGAATTTTTTATCACCAACCAAACACCTAAACATTTACATATACCACATATCAAATATCAAATATTTATGTTCATCATACTTTTACAAACCAGAGTAAAGAAAATATCCAGTATGAATTTCAAAAGATTGATCTGAGGGGAAATTGTAGGCGACAGGTTGTACATGCATTCAGTTTAATAGTACTTGTACATTCAGTTATTGAATTGTTTGTAATCTACTTATAATGCACTTGATCTTGGGGATACAGTAAGTGTAAAACATGACTCTGTTTTAGCCCTCCATCCATCTCTCTCTCTCTCTCTCTCTGTTCCTCAATAACCCTCTGTAGTGCTACCAGTAGCATACAATGCTGCTCAAAGTTATTTTACTGTAGACATTTTGTTTTACTGTAAATTGGAAATAATTTGAGAGGTATGCAGACCTCTCCAAAAGCATCATCCTTTTTTTTTCTTTCTTTCCTTGTTCTGTAAAACCGATAGTTCTGTTGGTCTGCAAAACAGAAGTCAGCATTCAAGCTTTTTTTAAATTTCAACTATGAAGGATGGAATTGAAAGTAAGGAAAAGATTTTCTTATGTAATTCACTTCACGCCTCCATAAAGAATGGGTACTACAACATTGGTGAATGTATTATTATCATGAAATGATGTGTTAAGTACATTGTAGGAATGTAAGATTGATAAAGTGTTTTTATGGAACAGTATTAAGATATGAGTTTGCTTCTTGTCTGTACTGCAACCCCCCCCCCCCCCCCCACCATCCCTACCCAGCATTTAATTCATTTATTGAAAATATAAGATGCATTGTGATGATACAATCATACCTAAAGTCTTAAAAAGTGTACATATAAAGTAAAGATTTAACCCTATTTAGCCCGGGGGGGGGGGGGGGCTTGAGAAGCCCCCCCCCTCGACATTTTTCGCGATAATTTTTTAACGCAAGAAAATCTTGCACTGAAATTTTGTGACTTTTTTCTTTCGAGTCTTGCGCAACTTTTGAAAGAATTTTTTCGAAAATCGGACCTACCATTACAAAGTCACGTGTCCTTTTGTCTTCGCATGTCAGCCCGAAAATCGCTCATTTTTGTGATTTGTGTACAAAACATATGGAAATCTCATTTTTCAAATAAAGAGGTAAAACATTGGTTATTTGGTCTTGTTTAGATTTTAGGTGTTTATTTTGGGGTCAAAATAGTTGAATTATAGTTGGAAATGAAATAAAACAACAAAAACAATAAAATACATAAGTAAAAAAAACAAAGAAATACATAAGAAATTATCAAAACAATAGATAACATAAGGAATAACCCTGGTTTTTCAAATTTTTGTGTTGTATTATTATTCCAAATGGTCTAACAAATATATGTAGTGAGAAAGAATGCTTAAATATGAATAATGTCTGATTTATGGGCAAAAATGTGAATTTAATGACCTTATTTGCATAAATTACCATAAATATGCAAATGAGTGATTTTTTAAAAAAAATTGAAATTACCATAGTATTCTATACACTTCACTTGACATGTATGCAAATTTTCGCGGCGATCGGGCGTTTCACGGCCGAGATCATAGGGGGGGGCCTGAGAAGCCCCCCCCCCCCCCGGGCTATGCAGTTTCAAAATAGCCCGGGCTAAATAGGGTTAAGGGAGATTTTTAAATGATAGATTAATATAAATGTAGATACCGAGTATCATTATTATCTTCTGTTTGTTTTTATATGTATATGTATGTTTTTATCCAAAATAGACGGCTATATGATGCAGGTTTGGCGCATTGTGAACACCCAAATGTAAATGTATTATCTTCACATGAAATCCGCCTAGCAGCTTTTTTAGCAAAATGTTAAAGAAGTGTCATTATGTAAATAAAAGAATCTCTTTTTAGTATAGAATTGAAAGGTTTTTATCTCTCTATAGAGGGAGAATTGTTTTAAACATTGAGGTTGTGCTCAGTTATACCTGAATTTTAACTTCAAACAAAGTTTGTTTTAGTCTTCTTTATGTTCATTATTGTGTATAGAATATCTATTGGCTCAGGTTGAATTAACATGTATCAGTGAAGGTTGAAATCAATCTATTTGAGCATTGATATATTCCTCATACTGTTCTTTACAGGCCTGTCTTCATCAACTTGAGTTTGCCAAATAACCCGCTATTTTAACTATCTCGACCGCTAATCAAACGGTTAATCTCCATCAGCCTGCAGTTGCAATTAGCGGGATACTTAGTAGAGAAATACATGTATTGGTGTTGCTTCCAAAATGGCCCGCTATTTAGGAAATATCGGGCTAACTTGCGCCCATCCGAGATAGTTTGTGATGAGCGTATCGGTTTGGCGAAGACGCAATTTTGAGCTTCGGCCGGGGATAATATCTCAAGTCTGTAAGTAGCGGGTTATTTGGCAAACTCGAGCTGATGAAGACAGGCCTATACTGTTTTTCTCATGTGGTCAAAGCCAGAAGAACTCTGTGTCAAAGTATCGAGCTATTAAAGCCCTTCTGTCTCCAAACAAATCTCTAATGAGTAGTTAACTTGAATATTAATGATTCCAAAAGTTCTTAAGTTCAACCCCTGCAGTGAGAAATGTACACCATGCGTGGCCTACCTGTGCATGGTAATTTTACATGTGAATGCAATATTCATGTACATGCAATATTCATGTACATGCATACCTTTTTAATACATAGGGTTCTTCATTTGTCTGAAGGCAAAGTGTGCTACTATTATTTGTATGTTGTTACAGACAAACTATGCGACAAAAGGATGAAGGGTGATGCATATGACTTTCATCATTATATCGAATCATTGAAGTGTATTTATGATTTGATGTAAAGATATTCAGATATTTTAAAGGGGAAATTTGTTACAATCATGTAAGCAAATAACAAGTTCTAAGTTAAAGGGATCGAGTTCTTGTTTAAGACCGCAAATGCCTTCAAAGTGCATGGTTATTGCTCTTGCTGGTATTATTTTGTAATGACATTTCTAGTGCCGTTTTAGAACCTAAAATTGCTATTAAGGTAATTTTAGACCCCAAAATGTGTGAATTTAAATTTCATTTTTTGCGTTTCCCTTGGGCGGTCGCTATAAAAAGGTTTGACTGTACACACATGTGCCTATCACATGCTTTATATGGGTTAGGGTTATGTACAATATGTTGTCATTTTGGAGGCAGAGGGACGTTAACTCAATTACATTACATGTACTTAAATAGAGGGTTACGTCCCTTTAACTCTGAACAGGATATCTTCTGTTGTGTTTTAGAATCAATACATGTACATGTATGTTGCAATATACATGTAAGCCAGATTTATTGAATGTCAGTGCTGTGCTTGTAAAAATTATTTGCCTGAGCAATAGATTTGAATAGATTTTATTTTGTTTCAGAGATGCAATACCATTGACCTTGTTTTGATTTGAAAATAAATGACATAGACTAATGTAAGCTTTGAGTTTGTTTCTATTCATTATGTGTGAGGTTTGTTTTAAACAACATACATTTACTTTATGAACGTAATAAACTTGTAATAGACATGTAAGTGTATTCACTTTTTGGCAATCTCACACACTTCAGTACAATAGAATTAAAGTAGACAGGCAAACAAAAAAAGTTCTGCTAACTACCCGCTTTCATGTCTGATAAGTGCTCCTTTCAGTACGATTCCCCTTGTTAAGTTTGCAAAAGTATTTCTCTCTCTCTCTTTCCTGCATGCTTTATCTATCTCTATCTCTCTTTTCCTTTTACTATATTTCTCTCCTCTTTTTGTCATGTGGTATGTTCTATTCATTCTTGTTCTTCATTTTCCATCCTGTATCTTGCTTCTATTGGCTAATACTAATTCTGCTTTTCAATTAATAATGTAATTAGCGCCATCAGCGATATTTTTCTGTTCACCTCTAAATTTTCTCTCCTCCAAATCTTTATTTTTTTATTTTGTTTTTGTATTGTTGTTGTGCTGAAATGGAGAATAAGGGGAGCATCATATTGCGCCTGTGTCTTGTAGGCCCATTCTTGTAGTCAAAATCACCAAGATTATGGAGTTTGTGAGGTCGGTTAGAGGGATAAAGTGTGACAGTGTGGAGGTTTGAGATGAGTTGTAATAATTTCATAAAACAATATAGTCATCTACCTTTCATAACTGAAAATAACTTTCATTAGATTTAGGTAGAAAACAAACAACACACATAGATGATATGAATACTAGCAAGACACTATTTATTCAGCAATACATTGTATTATGATTAATGCAACATTAGGCATGTAGTTTATCCAATGTTAAAGGTACATGTATACTAGAATGAATTCTGGCAAAATTAGGTTTGTCATAATATGCTACGAATACAGAATTTTACCCTATTCCCTCAACATGTGTCTTGATAATAAACTGCATTATATCTTTTTCAGATATTTGTAAACAATCTAATAAATATGTTTTCCAATGGATCACCTGTGATATAACTTACCATTTATAAAAGCAGTAAAATTAGTATTAACTCATGTTTAATAGAGGGTGTACCCATCCAAACCATGTTATTAAAATTCAAAAGACTAGACGACTTCTGAATCTCTAAAGCAGGGCTCCCACTTAGCCGAGTTGGAACCTCAAGTTGTGGCGAGCTGGCGCGATCTTATGGCAAGCCGTTTTATTATTAATTGATATCAATAAATCAATTCTTGTTATCAAGAAAGAATTTTATGTTGTAAAGCAATGGTAATTCTTGATATCAAGAATTCAATTTCGTGATTTCAGGAATTCGATTTCGTGATATCAAGAATTGAATTCTTGATATCAAGAAATATGTTTTAATGATAAAACGGCTTGCCATACGATCGCGCCGATTATTGCCAATTTTGTCAGAAAGGTCAATGAAGGTCCCATCCCTGTGGCTGTAGCTGAAAATTTATCTTTCAAGCACAAGAACTATAATTATTGTTTTAAAACATCCAAGGATGGTAGATATTACTGGTTCTGAGAAAAATCATGGACATAAAAGCAATAAACTATAAAATTGCCGTTCTGAAACTTACAGTTCAATTTAGGAAAAGAGAGTCATAAATGGTATCATTTATTCATACTCTGAAAATGTTACATATTGTCTGTTAGTATCCATAATGGCAATTACTCATACATGTATACTCATATTCTTAAACACTGAATTTAATAATGCCCACAGGTTTTGAACAATTGATATGCAAAGGCAGCAACACCTACACATGAATATACCGGTATGCATTACCTTTCGTTTCAACTAAAAACATTGCAGACAATGAGATGAATTGAATTTCATACATTAATCAGAATTCAATCAAATGTAAATTTAAGATTATTCCAAAATAATCATGTTCTTTTACTTAACAATAATTTCAAGCCATTTCTATCAAAATATAAGTAAGCTTGATTCGTCATCACATTGTCGATGTGGAAATAAATTGCAAGGATTAAATATAGAAGTAAGTCAGGTGAACTGCCAATGGTATGTCACATTTCAATTTTCAAACAATCAAGAATCAAACATTATTGCTATTCAAATTTACGATTATAAAGTAACTGCCTCAGATTGACCTCATGAATGTTTACAGTATTTCATTTTAGGATATTTGAATGGACATGCATTGCATTCATATGAATTGGAACAAATGTTATTGGCTTGCTCCACCAAAATAGTGATAAGCCTAATAACACTTTGCTTGCTTCCTTTGCCCCTCTGCATGGTTGCTCACTTGCAATTTGGGACAAAATAATAGGCCGTAATTGTTGTAAGGATTGATTGCGCATGCAACAATGACGTTTCATAATTTAATTATCAATTTTCGGTCTTGATTTAGCTTCAAACAACGTTTTCAAACAACGCTTTCAACACGGTTATACATGTACATCGATGTTGCACTAGAAACAGTTGAATAATCTTGAAGCCTTTGGTATATCTTTCCCATGAGAAATACAATGTAGCACAGGAAGATTATTTGTGTGGCATAAAAAGAGATATATCTTTTCAGTATTACAATGCAATATCACAGTTTATGCATGTACACATAGATAATGCTTACATAAGCATAGCTTTCTCAATAACTTAGCAATTAACAAGCATTTTACATAAAATTCAATAGTTCATAGCGCAACATGCTGGCTATATTTACAACAGGCTGTGTCAACTCTTAAACACTAACAAAAAAAGTAAAGGCCTAAGTAAGAATTTAATACCACTACGAAATAAGACCTGATTTCTAATCTCAAGACTACTATAAAAGCTACAAAGTACTGACAAGCATTCACAATATTTTGCTTAGTAATAATTCCTCTTGTCTTAGAAGAGCCATGCTGCACAGCATTATATCTATGGCAAAAGCAACACATCTACAAAATAGTCTTTGAATTCCAAATGCATGATTACACTAAAATTGGCAGTGTAACTCTCCCTACTGCATCAATACGGAGATATAAAAAGTATTATCCAAGTGCAGTATTTAGCATGACTAATCTGCCGATACTACGAAAAGCCGTCCATACAATGGCTCCTCAATTTAAAGACATGATATTAACTTAAATGTGGTATACAAAAGAACGCTAATACATTTAACTGAACTATAGCTAATACTATCAGAGAAAGAATGGGAGAGATTAAAAATAGAGAGAATGAGAAAGAGAGAGTGAGAAACTGGAAGACAGAAAGAGAAGGGAAGGAAGGAAGGGTGAGTTAGAGAGAGAGGAATCACATAGATAAGGAATATATACAAAAACAAAAATATAGGGGAAATACATTATTTAAGCATTCCCCAGATGATGTAACTGATAAATAAATGCAAAGAAGATAAACAACAATGAAAATTAACTGCTATGACACAGAATTGCTTAATATGACCACATACATCGTGTACAATGAAGCAAGAAAAGGCATTAAGCCTTTTATATTTGAGTCCTACAAGTTCTCAGATTAGTATAATTTTTTAAGCAACCATGCAAAAATGAAAACATCTTAAATGTCTATTAATACCTAAAATATCACTCTAACAATACTTCATCAGCCATATAAATCCATTACTATTATCATCATATAATTATTTCATGATAAAATGAGTTACTTCTCCAAACCCTTTTAAGGGTTCAATATCTCAATGAAATCCATAGTCTTAAGGCAACAGCATTGTCCAATTGTATATTTTCTGCTCTCTATCCTACAGAAAATAATCTTACATTATTCTCATCTACACTCTACATTATTATGATCTAAAATGCACACACAGAAATAATTGAGTATATATTCATAGATGTGTGACTGAATACAAAATAAATAATCATGCAATGTTTAATATGTTGTTTGTTTCTTTTTGCAAAGTCAATTTGGAAAAAACAAAGATGAAGAAGAAACTTATATGGTATCATTTTAAAGAGAAATAAACACACTCTCTGATGATAATAATCAAAGCGGTGATTATGCCATGCATACAAACTTAACTGAAGAATCTTAGATTCTCCTAAGGTAGCAATATAAAAAATGGCATGTAACTGTTATTAGCTTTGGTATTTTTCACTGTTAATAATGTAGAAAATATCTACACTATTACCATCATCATATTTGTAATTAGAAGGTACATGTCCATCATATTTTCACTGATTATTATCTGCTAACCGGTATGATGAGAACCAAAACCAAAAATCCTATTTTATTAATAACATTCCATATATAATCAACCCATAGCTTATCATCATAATCATCAGCATTATCAACAATAACTACATGTATCTGTATTCTGCAATGTTTAATTTGTATTTTAATAGCAAATTGAATTACAATATGTGATTGGCTTTCTAATCAGTTGTAAACACATCATCTTCATTTTCAAACAGTGAATTCACTCTTCTCAACATATACATTCACTGCAAAACAAATGGCAGTCCCATACATGCATTTTTCTGTGAGTGATTCACAGGGTCTTGACCTCGCTCCTATCCTCAGCTTAGTACAGAAGAATCCTTTTCTCCACAGGTTTTCTACATATAGGGCACTCTGACATACGATCTCCGCAGAGCTGACAGGTACCGTGGCCACACAGGAAGATCATATTCTTGATGCGATCCAAACATACAGGACAAACGGTCTGGATATTGAAAAAATGGAAAACAAAAGAAACACAATCATGATAATGATATGGGAGGTTGACATCCAAAACTCAAAACTGGCAAATTTTAAGGGCCTTTTTTTGCATTATTTTCTGCTGTTTCATACATGTACATGTATCAAACTTGTATTTCTAAGTTTAAGAGTGAAAAACATAAAACATGGCATGAACCTTGGGCAAGTGAAAACATGTTTGTTAACAATTATTTAAATGTAGTATTTGATTTTTTTTTGTATAGGGTCATGAAAGTCTATAAACTTGTTAATCTACATTTGCCACTCCATACCCAGGAGAGAAATGGGGACCTGGTAGGATGCGAAAAGCCTTTGTTAGTTGCCATATGCCCTCACCGTGTCCATATAGTAGGCACAAAGGCTTTCATCATCCGGCCCGTATTGATAGGGGTGTGCCTTCAAAGGGAAGCAACATGCATACGCGTACCCTAAATAACAGTGTTATTTAGAGTACGCGTTTGCACGTTTCTGAGTGGGGGAGTGGGGGGGGGGGGGGGGGGGCCTGGCTTCATCCCACCAGGTCCCCATTTCTCTCTTGGGTATGGAGTGGCAAATGTAGATTAATGCCTTGCCAAAGGACATTAGTGCTGAAAGGCTAGATCCATGCTATGCCACTAAGCAGCTAGGAGATTGATCTCACCTGTTCCTTGATATCATGCAGTTGTTGCTTGAGCTTGGTAACCTCTAGGTTGGTGTTATTCATCTTGACAGGTTTCTGACTGGATGACATCGCGATGTTAGCATTCCCGCTGCTAGTAGTAGGTCCAGGGCTTGGATTGGTGTTGGTGTTAGTGTTAGTGTTCACGCTGGTGTTGTTAGCGTTGCTTGCTGCAGTGTTGGAGGGCGGAGACGGGGCTGTCGGTGATGATGGTGGTGCTACAGGACGAAGAGAACGTTTGAGAAGAGTGATGTATTTGTGAACACTTGTAGTAATAGCACATGTCTATCTAATGCTACCATATACAACATGTTTCCTTCCTTTTCTGTATTACTCGTTATAAACAGAGACAGTCACTGAGATTAATAAGGATAATAATAAATTTATAATAACATTTCATTTATAAAGTGCCTTTTCATAAGATACAGAGTGTATGAAATAGAACATTCTTAAAAACAAAGACAAAAACAGTTTTATCCAATTACAAAGAGGAATATTACGAGAAATTAGAAAAGATGTGTTTTCAGACACCTCTTAAAAGCTATGAGAGTAAGGCAATTCTTTTATTCAGAGGGTATGGAGTTCCAGATTTTCCAGATAATAGACCCTTACCTTTCCCTCCACAGCAGACCACAAACGGTACGGTCTTCTCGATGTCGGAGCGGCACTGGACACATTTCTTCATCAAACTTCCACAACCTGAAAGAAAAGCACAAACAATTCAAAAAATAAAAATATCAATAACAGTGAACTATCCTGGAATAAAATGTTGGCAGATAGCTTTAATCAAACACATTGAAATATGAAGGGGATGCAAAGTACATTGTAACTGCTCTAAAATTCATGTTTATGTATCCGAGGGTATCGATGTTCATTCACCTATGAAGTTGTTACAAAAATACAAAAGAAATGATAGCAACATAATATAGAGTTTAAGAAGTAAATGTAATTAATAAAACAATGAAGTGCATGTTGCCAGTACAGGCTGTCATTGTTTGAATGGATAACTTGATACCTAATTCCTACAGTATGTACAAATGTGGATAAAATGAAATTAGCTGAGCCAAAAAAAAAAAAACCCTAACAGGAGAATGGAAATGTCCATTATATACGCTTCAGTGAATAGGCATCTACAAAATTACCCTGTACTTCCAATTGAAAAAGGAATGTCAAACTAAAATAAATTCGTAATTTATTATTCCCTACACGGTTTCCACTTTTATGTAAGATAGAGAATGTATTTATACCGTCACAAGCACACATATGACTGCAGGGGTGGAACAAGACAGATGCCATCTTGTCTGAACACACGACGCACTCCTCAATCTACAATAAAGGAAAAGACAGATAAAATGAGTTTATTATAAAACCAAAACAGTAGTATCATAATCACAAAAGTACACATAATCATTTTGCTTCGTTCTATTTTATTTAACTGTATCTATTATACGAATAGAAGATAAAATAATTCTATTAAGTAGCTAAACATACAGTGAATCAAGAATTTCAAATTGACAGTTTGGTCAGTGGATTGTGACATAGTCACAAATAACTCTCCCGTTTGTAGTGTACAAAAATATAATTAATTTCTGTTTTTCTCCGAAGTGCCTTCTCCCTTGGGGTACTACTCAAAATAATATGGATAGCATATAATTACAGGTCCTCTAAATAGAAAAGATTCTCCTGATTCATAATTTTTGAGAAAAAAAAGAAGGAATTTTAGTCATTTGTATGTTAGAACACAGGGGAAAGTTGTCTGCCATGAGATCACAGAGACATTACCGATTCAGCCAATTTGAAGAGCCCATACCTACCTGTATAGTGATTACAACTTTTAACATTTCATAACTTTCTCATTTTTTGTCTGATTTCATTCAAATTTTCACCAGTCTACTTCTCTAATTTTTCTGGTTTCTTATAGAGTAGTCTGCTATCAAGGTTCGATATCCCTTTAATGTAAGCAGCCCTGGACTAGAATACTAAGGGCAAAAGACCAAGAGTATCCTCAGTGCAGAGCCCTTGGGGAGTGTTTCACAAAGACTAAGATCAACTTTAAGTTGGACTTAGCAATGGCAGGCCATTCATGCCACTAGTTCCTCTAACCATTCCTGGCATTTGTTTCTCAAAATGTGGTCACAAATCTACAGAATTTACCTTTTTTGATAGTTTATAACTGCAGGAAAAAATATTATCTAAAGATCATAATTGAGAGACCAATGGTGATAGCAACCGGTGGCATGAACGGCCCGTCATACATTTTTGTAGTTAAGTCCAACTTAAAGTCGATCTTAGTCTTTGTGAAACACCCCCCAGATAAGAATGGCAGGGTACAAACCTTGGTTCTGGACTGGACCGGTTCTTTGCAGATGAGGCACTTCTTGACCCTAGGGGAGCAGAGTGAACAGGTGGCGATGTGTCCACACGGACCAAACAACGTATCTCGTTTCATGTCCGAACACACCATGCATTCCTCTAGAGATTCCTGTTCGCCGGTGTCTGAACCATCCATCAACAGGTTGGATTGACTGAAATAAAATAAAAAGATCTAGGTGGTTAGAATGTTTCCTTGACGGACTCCAGAGAAGGGTATAGACAGACTGTGCTGACTTTATCTGGGAAACAGTTACAAGATACTTTAGCTCTCCTTTTTACTAACTTCATTAATCAAGGAAGTAAGATTTGCAGTGCAGCTCACTTCTTTCTATATAAAATAGGAAGTTATTTAGATGAGAAATGAACAGACAAACTAGTTCATAGCCTTGTAATGTGCCACACTGATAATTTTAATGCCAAAAATAAAAGAAAATTCTGCTGCATGGCTTGTCATAAGGTCCTGTTTAAATGAATCTACATGTATCTCTCTTATATCAGTTGAAGAAATTACACTGGTTATCTGTTCGTGATAGAATCAAGTAAAAAATCCTAGTCTTAACCTTAACGTGTCTGAAAGGACCTGCTCCTACATATATGATTGAACTGCTTACCCAATCTTACCTGACAGAAACTTTAGGTCTTCCTCAAAGTCTCTCTTTATTATCCCCCAAATAAATACAAAGTTCTATAGGTCACGCTCGTATCAAGTTGCATCAACAGTTGATGCAAGCGTGAAGTGATGGTTATTTTACCTGACTGCTAAGAAAGCGTAAATGCTTGTTAGTAAGCAACCAGAGGACCGACAGCTTTAGGTCCTTTCCAAGAGACCTGGTAATGAGGATTAATGCCTTACCAAAGGGCACTAGCGCATCGCTTTGGTTTCGAACCCGGGTCGCCGGATTACAAGACCACTGCTCTACCAACTGAGCTATTGCACATCATCCAATTCCAGGGTAAAGGGGAAAGGGCGAAGGGCAAAGGGTAAAGGGGAAGGGGAAACGGTTGGGGCCTCTAACTCACCTATGCTTCTCCTTGTGGCATTTAGCCAGGGCTCTGCATAGGTTTGGATCAGGACAGAGGTCCATAGGAGACTGGCCTTTCTTGTTCTTGACGTTGAGGTCCGCTCCATTGGCTGCCAGGAAGCAGGCGATAGACGCACTGCTCTTCTTGTCACCAGATTGAGTGCCTAGACCCATCAGGAGCTGAAAGAGTAAAGAGGAAAAGTGGACAGTTGGGTTAGAGAACTAACCCTTTACAGTTTTATACTGTTTTGGTTCTACGTCACGATGGTCCCATTTATTGTGTGTTGAGAACTACAAGGCATTTGCCATCCCAGGCCCAGGAGACAAATGGGCACCTGGTTGGATTACGAAAGCATTTGTGTTAGTAATTGTCATATGCCCATATGGTAGGAATATTCTCCAAGAAGTGGAGATGGTGCACAATACGCATAAATGAATGATGACTGGAGTAATATTATCTGTAAAGCATTTTGAGACAGAATTTTGTATTAAGCGCTATATAAATACAGATCAATTATCATTAAATCTGTGTCAAAAGATACATGTTAATGATCATCTGTCTCTTAGCAGATAGAAATTAATATTTGCTTATGAAGCCATCCTACCTTGCCGACATCTTGCATGTCTTGTAGTTGTCTGAGTTGTGAGAGGGTGTGGTGGCGTAGGGCTTCATGAAGGGGCGTGTCTCCATCCTTGTCAGGAAGATCAAGCTTAGATCCCGCTCGCACCAGCAGCTATAGATACATACATGTATGAAGAAAGAATATGAGATCGAATAAGCGTAAGTCCAGCTCGGAGCAGAATGCACATATCAAGAAGACAAACTACAAACATCATCTTGAAATAAACCAATTTGTGGTTCTGAAGCAGAGTTTTGCAATATTTTGTTTTTAAATGGATTACACTGTCTCTTGTAAAGTTAAAGATATAAATGGGTACAACTTCATTATTGTTTATTTTCTACAAAACAAATGTAACAAATATTTTGTATATTTTAATGTTGATGTTCTGACAAATAAAAAATTTCAAGATTTAAAAAAAAAAAGGATCTCGACAAGATTTTCTTTGTGATGTTCTTTCAATGCATGGATATCTAAAAAAATAACAGTTATTCGTCATGTACATGAAGAAGCAAAATCGTAGACTATTTATTAGGACTCTAAATTTTTAGCTTGTGGCTTCAAATAATTCTGACACTATGCTTTTGTAATCACCAATCAAGTCTCTTTAAGTCTTATGATCTAGGAGAAGTGATTTTTTTTTAAATTCATATATTTACAAAGAAATGCCAGATAATACATGTGCATGTAGCTGGCTTGATACACTTGCTCTGTTCCAATCAACAACTAGAGACATTTTTGTGTCATGATTATCTTACAAACAACTGAACAAACTTTCTCTCAGAGTAGCTGGTTATGAATTGGTATCATGTTTTAGATATTCCTCATAATCACAGAAAACATTTACAGATAACCTTACCAATCCTTCCTACTGCCTATCTACACTTCTTTCTGACATGGGCTGAAGACGCCACAATAAATGATGAAAACAACCCTGAACACACAGCGCCCTCTCTTGATCATAGGGTGTCAGCTTTTTCCCCCAGGGTATCCAAGCTACACACAGTCATTCAAGTAACTGGCTCATTTAATAGCAATAGAGATATTTGTCCTAAAATCTCTGACATATCATAATCTTATTTCCCTCTCATTTTTCTGCTTCAATCAACGATTTTCCTACTGGAATCAAATTTAATGCATGAATCTTCAGGTTATTAAGTGCCATGTTACAAATTCTTTCAATCACCTTTTATGAACCTTTTATAAATAAATGTATTTCAATATAGTCAGAACACAAAATGCATATATTAGTGTTTGCTAGTAGGACAAACATTATGGCTTGTCCTACTGAAAAACACATAACGTATGCAATTCAAATTCTAACTATTTGATTACATTATGAAAATGGCCTATTTATTTGAGGCCCAATTTTATGAAGGTTTCCTTCTCCATTAAAAGCTAACAATGATTGTACAGGTTCTATCTATGCTACATGCTCCACAGGCTATTAACTCTGTGGCTAATACCCTATTCTCACAGAAATCATAACTGACCCTAAACCTAACCCTAAAAGAATAAATTTACAAAATAGTCACCAGAGCATATCGTCTGTTCAAAGCCAAAAGGGCATTAACCCTGTGTTAATTAGACATATGAGCTAACAGCCTTCTGCCTCCAAACAGATGATAAAGTCACGGCACCACTGTGAATGTGCAATGGCCAATGAATGCATTCAAGATATAGTGGTGCGATCTATATAGCTTACTCTGACAATCTGTGTATGTTGACGCTCCACAGCTAAATGAAGGGCCGACTGCTGGTTGACGTTCTGAATATCCAGATTAGCTCGACCCTGTGGATTGTGAATGAGAGGGAGATAGAGAAAAAGAGATAGAAAGAATGAGAGAGATATAGAATGAGAGAGAAAGAGATAGAGAGATAGAGAGAGAGATAGAGAGAGAGATAGAGAGAGAGAGAGATAGAGAGAGAGAGAGATAGAAAGAGAGAAAGGGCGAGAGAGAGAAAGAGAGACAGACAAAGAGAGAGAGAGAGAGAGAGAGAGAGAGAGATGGCAGCAAGAAAAGGGGCGGGAGGGGGCAGTTGAGGAGCAGAAATGAAGAAACAGGTAAGGGGAAGGTAAGAAAGATAGAGAGACACAGAGAGAAAGATAGGGAGACAGAGAGAGAAAGAGAGATAGAGAGAGAGAGAGAGAGAGAGAGAGAGAGAGAGAGAGAGAGAGAAATCTTGTAAACTCATAATCATAACACCTTGTGAGACCAGATAGTTTTTATTCTCCAGACTCAGTTAAACTCATTTTCTATTTTATGTATTCTCATCAGACCTTTATGTCTTTGAAGTAAAGTTACAAATCATCCCCATTTGACAATATTTGAGGTTACGGTATACTGAAATCTTGCAGTTGATGAATAATTAGCAGAGGGAACAAAAGATCTAATCAAATCTTTTACATAACTCCAGGTTCACCCTTGACCTTCATATTACAATGATCAAAGCCCCATCAATCTTTATAAACTCTTGTAATTTTGATAAAATCTAGCTTAGTTGGAACTATTTGTTGTTTATCTATTTTTTCTGTAGAATTATATTTTGCTACAATCAACTGGTATTGTACAATTTTGTGAAAAAGAAACTTTTGAGAGAAAAAGGAACTTTTGAGAGAAAAAGGAACTTTTGAGAGAAAAAGAAACTTTTGAGAGGGAAAAAATCAATCACTTTAGAGCCCCTCTGCACTAGTTTCTGTTTGGCATGGAGGGATTAGACCTCCCTGCAAGGTCACTGACAGGTGGTTATCTCATCAAATCAGCTCTCAATTAACATTAGAAAAAGGGGACCACTGGGGGACCAATGGTCACTGATCAGGCATTGTTTGCTATATAGAGGGCGCAAGTAGTTATACGTAGTGCAGTGGGGCTTTAAATCATTTCTTCAAACAAGTGATTTGTTTGTGAAAAAGGCTTATATGACCAGCCTAAGCTTCTGACATTCCATTCATTTATCAAAATATCAAAGTAACTGGAAAAACATACCACACACTTCACCTTGAGTTAAACACAAACATAAAATGGAGGTTGGAAAACATCACTGGAAATAAAAGCCAGTTTCAATATCAAAAGAAATTCAGAAACGGCCTTGTATACTTTTAATCTAGGAAACGTTTCATGAGGCTTATTTTTGGCACTCAATTGCTATCTACCGACAACGTTGCGCTCTTTACTAACAAAATGGGGGCAGCGTATTTGCTTACCTAGCAGTCACTGCAATGTGGGGATAGGAGCTCTGAGTATTCGCCGGTAATACTTGTCAAAACTAATTATCAAATATGTTATGAATGGAATAATCTACGGTTAGCAGTTGTGGATACATTATAACAAGCATCCCTGTGGGTAAACCAAAAATCTCTTTTCATCATATTTTTCTTCTTTCAAATGAAAACTAAAAAGGGGGTATTAGGGTAAAATTTGTTTTTTTTTAAATCTTCTCTGAATGTTGAGGTTTGGAGTACTGTCAAAAGAAGAAAATCAAAGCTAAATTGATGATTTCAAATAGAACCCCCCCCCCCCCCCCAAAGAAAAAAAATCAAACATAGAATATATCATGTCTACATGTAGCTCTCAACCCCTAAGCTGTTTTCTACCTAAATTAATACTCAGAGCTTATAATATTTGGAATTTTAGAAAACACTGTAGTGATATTAATAATGAGTTACATATAATGAATTCACAATTCATACTGATATTTACAAAAACAAACTATACAGCGATAATTGGTTTAAATATAACAATTAGACATCAACTTATTATTCTGCTAGAATTTATACATAACGCAATGATTAATGAGTTCTCTAATTCCCACAAGCTTATTTAATGCAGGGGACTCCAATTTCCTGCATGCCATGGTTTTGTTTTTGTTTTAATGGGCTAAATCACAGAAAGCAAACTTAGTACACAGGTGAATTGCTGTTTGGTCTATAACCAGTTCGTCTACTTTCCACATGGTCTAATAATCATTTTGTCTACCGGTACTTATCATTTGGTCTAATAACCATAGGGTCTAATCAATCTCCAATAAGTCTACAACCCATTTGGTCTATTGCTCATTTAGTCTATTTACAAGTTCGTCTAAATGCCCATTTTGTCTACCACCCATAAGGTCTAATAATCATTTGATGATGATTATTATCATTTATGATTAAATGATTATTAGACAATGTGGATAGTACACGGGCTGGGTGTAGACCACATGGGAATAGACATTACGGCCCGAATTCACAAAGGAGGTTTGTAGTCAAACCTAGATTTATGTGCGTCATATGACGTGTTTTGAGGCGTTTCAAATCAAGGTTTGTCTGAACCTTGGTCTGAAACGCATCAAAACGTGTCATATGAGGCCATTAACTATAAACCTAGGTTTGGCGACAAACCTCCTTTGTGAATTTGGGCCATTGGGTAGTAGACGAACTGGGTTGTAGACCAAACGGCAATAAGCAAAACTACACATACCTGGTTGACAAGAAGCTCTGCCACTTCCACATGGTTGTTGAGGGCGGCAAGATGGAGGGCGGTATAACCATCATCTTTCTTCTCATCTACGATCCAGGGGCGTGGCAGTCTTGAGAGCAATATTCTCATGGCACTGTTGGAGACATTCAGAGAAAGAAAAAATAATTAAATTCAATATATTTGGTATCATAAACGATTGAAAATCATTATTACAGAATACGTAATAGGCCAAGACCTCCAAGAAGCAACTTGTGCTTGTAAAGATGACCCTGATAAGGTAAACACAATGTTAAGTTAAATTACAAAATAAATCAAACTTACATACAGTACATATGTATATTCCGAGAGGGGACAGACCAACCTTTCACTTTAGCAGGTATCAATGCACACAACCCAAATCTAAGCTTTACAAATATGTGTCATTTATTAATTATAATTGTGATTAAGTTATGATTAAACATCGATAACTCTCGTTTTAGTTTTTTGGGGGGATGCACTGTATATAGTCAGATACCATGACAAATTATGTTTATCAAGAGTCAAGATGAATAATTAAAACAAAAGAAGTGAAACATGATTTAAAATGTTTGCCCCACAAAGTCTTACTTTAAGATACTTATTTGTACACTTTGGAGCACAATACATAAAAGAGCTGAAGAAGAAATTTAGATTTCATGTCATTATACATTCATAACTCCCCAAGAACCTGTACAAGACTCCATATGAATAGATACCATGGACTTGTCTCATCACATCACTTATTATCAAGAAAATGTTAAACAAACAACTTTTGACAAACAATGCAAGACAAAAGAGCAATTTAGCCAGTCCGTCGGGAGAAGCTATCCTGGAAAAAAACTGAGTTTTTCAAACGAAGAAAAATGATTGTTATTAGACAACGTCCTGTGTTTTAATTAATACACCAGGGAGCTCTAATCTTCTCAACACAGATTCCTATTTGGTTGAAATCAAAACTCCATTCAGCTTATTAGACAATAGCTATGTTCACGCAGCAGTGCTGTAGTTTATAACTTTAATTTTGCAAACCTCAAAGTTCCAAACAACTAGGTATCAACTGACAACGACAAGGACAATTCACACAGGACTGTGAAACAATAGGTATGTCCAAATCAGCTCAAGATTGCCAAAGTTTTCAAAGTTAACTACAAACTAAGGAAAGCATTTATTTTAACTACAAGCTGGCATGAACTCAAAGTTATTGCGTCCAAACGTAACTTTGAGTGAGGACCTCTGATGTTCATTGTTGGAGCTAACCTTGAGATCTGTCTATGTTTCTAACTTTGAGTTCACTTAACGTTTCATAATGCATGCATCCAAATACAGTTCTCAACTACAAGGTAACTTTGACGTTAAGAAACACAGCCTAAACTTAAAGTTAACCGATGGCCATGTGAACCTCACTCACTCGAGAGAGAATCAAATCAAAGAAGAAGGGGTTTGAGGCAAAACCGGGAGAATTGTGGTTTTTGGCAAGACATTGCGTCTGTCTATTAGATAACAATCAACTTATCATGCTACATTCTTAACAAAAGATTGAAGCATAAGATTGATAAAGAGAAACTTGCCTACCCATCACAATTACATCTTTAGTTTTGCAATGGTGCACAAATCCATCCTTAAGCGGACATTTGTGCTGAAAAGGCAGACGCTTCTGTCTCAATCAATTTTACCTTTAGGTCTTTGATTAAAACAACGATAACTATATAGTTTACTGAACGTAAATGAAAAGTTCATTTATAGTTTGCAGACTGATGCCTACATATCCATTCGGCAAGGAGCAGGGCTTTAGTTTAAAGACCGTCAATACTACTGGGCCAGAAGGGATTAGACCACACAGCGAGGTCACTGACAGGTGGCTATCTCATTAACTCAGCTCTCAACTAACATAAGAAAAAGAGGATCATGGGGGACCGATTGGGGAAGTTATACATATAGAGGGAGCAAGTAGGACAGTGGGGCTTTAAGTATTCTGATGCTATCATCTAGTCCACTGCCTGAACTGTTTCTATGTCACACGCCCAATCAGTCGAGAAAATAACACACCCTCAACGCTAAAACGGAGACGGTCCTTTCATTCTTTAACGGGTGGATTTTCGGGGATTGCACGATTAGTGGAGACCTTGTTCTCTGTGTGGGGCATTAGGGAGGGGGAAAATGATGATTGAAGAAAAGAAAAATCTGGATAGCTATCATCCAGCATGGGCCTCACATATAAAAAGTCCCTGTTTTTTTTATCTTGGATTGTGAACTAGGATTTCTATTAGATAAATCAAAATGGTGAGCAAGATTAAACTTTCCATTACTTTAATATGATAACATTTGTCATTTCTGTACCCACAGAAAACCAAGCCTCCGATTAAACTTCATGTGGATTGTTTTGAATGATCTATTCTTACATTGTTTTCTGGCAGGAAGTAAAGTTCCCAGGGTGTTATAAATGCAAAATCAGCTTAATGGAAGAACTCTCACATTTTTCAAATACATCACATAATACAAATGATTAATGTTTCTCAGATTTAGGAAATGAAAAATCAAATGAGCATTAGCAATTTTCGTCAAAATATGGCTTAAAGCCTTAGTTATAACCTTTATATACACAATGTAGATATTCCCATTTCTTTTCTCATTGTCGACTCAGTTTAATGTTGAAGAGGATCATTAGTATACAACTCATCCATCTTGTACAAGTTTTATCTGAGAGTGTGTCAAGCATTAAGCTCTCTTACTCTGATAACAAATCCAACAAGATTTCTACTTCTAAAAATAGACTCAAGAGCCTTCAGATTCCATCCTCATCTATCTCTCTCCGTCTATCTTTCCATCTCATTTGCCTCTCTATCTCTCTCTCTCTCTCTCATTCTGTCTATCTATCCATCTCGTTTGTCTCTCTCTCTCTCTCTTTATATTCTGTATGTCTATCCATCTCATTTGTCTCTTTGCCACATTATTGTCTCACTTGCCTTCTCTCTCTCTCTCTCTCTCTCTCATTCTTTTTCTTTCTACCCATTTCATTCATGCTCCCCTCTCTTTCTATTTTACTTTTTTACTTCCTTACTTCCATCTCTCAGTCTCTTTTGTTTTCTTTATTTCGTCATTCTAAAAGCCACTTGCTCTCTCGATCTATCCTTCTAGCTATCATCTTCATTTTCTACCTCTCCCTGTGTCTGCTGTACTCTATACATGCATCTCGTCCTTCTCGAACTTTCTGTTTGCCTCCTTTATATTTACATCTAAGATCGTGCATTTCATATCTTTGACTTTCATGCTCATTGTATTAAAGTCATTCTCTCTATTTTTGAAATGTTAACATTTTCAATATTTCAATGTCTTTTCTCTTTCTCTCTGTCCCCTTCTCTCTCCGACTTTCACTCTCTCGTTCTACCTTTCACCTGCATGTATGCATTAACCCGTATAAACAAACCCTAAAAATACACTTACATTATAAACATATAAATCTCAATGTGCAGTTGTAAAACTCTTTCTCTCTCTCTCTCTCTCTCTCTCTCTCTCTTTCTCTCTCTCTCTCTCTCTCTCTCTCTCTCTCCTTCCATCTCTCTCTCCTCTTACTATCTTTTTGCATATCTGTTTCTATCTCTAAGTATACATCTTCTTTGTACTCTCATTAACCAGTTAAAATCTCTCTCCAATCTCTCTCTCCTTCTCCCCCCTCACATCTGTCTTGGTTTTATTTCTTTAAAATCACCACGTACATCTCCTTTCCATTAACATAAACCACTTCATGTAGTTCATTATCTCTCTCTCTCTCTCTAATTTCCTTCTCTCTCTCTCTACCTCTCTCTTCCACTCATCCCTATCTGTTTGCGTCCCCGCCTCTATCTATAGCACATCTTCTTCCTATTCACATTAACCAGTTCATGTCACTCCCCCATCTCCTATCTTCCTCCCTCTCTCTCTCTCTCTCTCTCTCTCTCTCTCTCTCTCTCTCTCTCTCTCTCTCTCTCTCTCCCTCCCCCCTCTTTCTCTCCCTCTCTCTCTCTCTCCTCCCCGCTTTCCTAATCCCATCCTCCTCCTCCTCCTCCCTCGTTGCCGAACCGGGGAGTGCATCATCCATTCAGAGTGAGGCGTCTAAAAATAGCTCTCGAGCGTGCTAAATTAAGACGCGGAGATATCCGCCTCTCCCAACACAACGAACGGGCATGCATGTATAGGCAAGGGGCCCTCGATATGATGATCATGCTATGCCTATGTGCAATGCAAGGTGGTTTCGAGATGAAACCTGGGAGTGGTTTCTTTACGATACACCGACCATCTCCAGCCACCATCATCGGTATGTCATCCATTCTTCTTATTTCTTCCCTAAATCCATCTCTTCCTCCTCCGAGCAACATCCGATCTAACCTAAGGATAAACGTCGCCGATGTTCCCCCGGTTATGGAGTTTGTCGTTCGCAAAGTCAATGCTACAAAAAGGTATCAGTGTTTTTGAATTTTATATCGCTTGAAACACCCAGCTCTTTGGCAAAGGATGCATACTACATGCTTGTTGTTTAAAGTGTGATTGTATATCGCTACTGCTTTCGCAATGGAAATGATACTACCAATATCATGTAAGTATTTTGCTACAGTATACATCATGTTTTTATATTTCCATGGTATCTCATACTTAGACACTACATAGCATGATGTATGGGAATGCTGTACATTAGTCAACTTGTATAATTACTTTCTTGCTTTTACATGGCAATGTCACTCTTGTTTACAAAATTGAGTGCATCTATACAATATATTCTACCCAAATCCTTGTAATTTTATTCCATATAGGATAATTAATGTCATATGAGGATGTTAATTCACAATCTTATAACATATCAGATTGTCGATTAATGCTTTGCTTCTATAATCTTTTTCCAAAAACAAAGTATGAACGTTTTCATCATTGATTATCCTCATGTTAGATGAAGATATAGCGGAGTAAAAGTAATTAATGACAAAAATAAATGAAAGAAAGATAATTCACCCATGGTGAAATCCCAGGTATACTAATTGATAATTATCCAGTACACATTTCATCTAGAAGAAACAAGTTTTCCATTTACTTTGATAATGCCTGAAGACTAAATCTTTTTGGTCAAACTTTTACTGCCTTGTTTCTCTCATTTTTCTGCTTCTACTAAAACCAGCTCAATATCAGGGTGGACTTCCCCTTTAATTTACAACACACTAAGCATACCAAATACAACAATATTGTGGAGGCATATAAGAACATAAAAATACAGCAACAGTGTTATTGTAATACTGACTTGCTGATATGAACAGTGGCTAGGGGGAAATCCCTCATGGATGAATAATGGCAATATTGTGGCATTCATTATTAAAGGACTATATTAACAGGACTTAGGGTGCAATTCTTCGATTTTGTTTCATCCATTTTCCCCCGATGTTCAGATAATCCTCTTAAAAATGCATCAATCTAAATCCAACAACCCAAAGCATATATACACATATTTGACAGGCAGTCAATTAAACGGGGCAGTGCACACATATTCTGGGTAAAATATTAATTGTTCATTTTTTAAATGTCCATTTTGAAGAATGAAATATCCAATACATTGGTCCCTTTCTCTTATAGATCATTGGACATATATTATAAGGCTAATACTTTCATCTATAAGGGAAATTTGGCCATCTAATGTTGTTAATATCAACTTGATATCAACCATACTGCCACCATTCTTTTGATGTTTATTTCCCCTGGCAGGTGCATTCTGCTTGTTAATTACATGATTACATGATGACCTAGATATCATAAGGTGAGTTCACATCAAGGTTAAATGTATGTTCAAGTGATGGCTTTACCTCCAGTGTAACTTATCAAAAATGTATGTGTGATCCGTTTATGCATCGTGTGTGAACAGGGTTCTTGTGTGTTGTGTTCCCCCAATGGCTTTACTCTCATTACAGCAAGTGTCATTTACACAGTTTAATGTTTGTGTGCTTATTGGTAAGTTGCTAAACCAAATGCGATTGAGACAGGAGGTTACTAAAGAGAGAAGTAGCATTTTAGTTTAAGATTTCTAGTAATGCAAAAAAAAACAAAAAAAAAACATTAAAGGAACACAACAACAACAAACAAAACAAAACAAAAACACCAACAAACAGAGCATTAAAAGCTTGAATTAATGTTGACTTAGAAGGAGCAGGAAAACATGATTCACAAAACCTCTCAGACATCTTCATTCTTGTAAAGGCTATACCTCTCGGCTTGAATTTACGTTTACGTATATAGCCCTAATTTAGTAAGATGCATAATGCAAATATTTCATGGATCCAAATATTCAAGGAACATTTAATTCACCCCTATTCCAACAAAAGCTTTAAATATATATACACAACTATCACCATGAGGAAAGCAATAAAGTACTGTTGAAGTAATTTGTCATGTAACTTATCATTATCATCACTCTTTATCATTGGCCAATAATCATCACCATCATTCGCTCTTGTAAAATGCATAACTCTAACATCTATCCAATCCCACCCGACATACCCCCTATCTGCATATTTCCTTCATCTCGTCCCGACCCCCATAGGTATATCAATGCACCATTGTTCCCCCATCCCCCGCCTCCTACCGGTATCATGCCTTGCATTCTCCCCTCCACATGCATCATCCCCCATTCACAAAAAATTCCAGTAATTCTCCCTTCCAGCAGCGGCAAATCCCATTTTCTCCAAACTTGGTCAGGGCACGTGCCGACCCCAATGGGTGGTAGGAAACAGAGGACAAGACGGTTCCAATGCTCACTCTACCTGTCAAATTTCGTCTCCAATTTGGGCAAAAGATGTGTGAAGAAATTACAAGGTTTTCAAATCCTTATCTCCAGGCCCCGCCCACCCTCAGTTCATTCTGAAGAAGAAGCAAAAAAGGGGCATTGCCAAATCCTTCCTCATTACCTTCTAATCTCGTACTCCTTATAGGCCTGTCTTCACTAGCTCGAGATTGCCAAATATCCCGCTATTTGAACTAGCCCGATCGCAAACTATCTAGCTAATTTGCGTCTTCATCAGCCCGAAGTTGCAATTAGCCGGATATTTGGTCGGGATTGTCATCCCAAGATATCTTGGGATAGTTTGCAAAATATCCAGCTATTTGTACGGTGCGTCTTCACCGGCCAGAAGACTCGCACTATGCACTAACGCTGAGCAAAATATCTCAAGGTGATGAGGATGCGATTTGTAACTTTGGGATTATTTCCCAAATCAGAAATAGCGGGCTATTTGGCAATCTCTAGATGATAAAGACGTGCCTCATGTTCTATTCCATGGCTATACCAAAAACATATGCCTATACTGGTTCGGTTTGGATTGCTTTTAATTTCCGTATAAAACAAATATGAACATAAACAAATCCATATTTAAAAAAGAATACATCTATTCAGAGCCATTGATATAAATGGCTCCGTTCTGGTATGGGGTCATGAATTTGGTTCAAATGAACATGTTGGAAACATATGCAATTCTACAATTTTTAGTAATCATTGTCGCAGTTGAAATTGAGTCTAAAGTTATGAAATTGTAAATAATAAACTCTTTATGTTGTATAGCTCCCTCTCAAGGTCAAGATATTAATTAAGCTATAACAAATTGTTTCTTGACTAAAATCGACCGATTAGCTATTCCCGTTTGGATATCATGGATCACAACTACATATTCTGTGAGATTTTCATGGTCACAGCTTCCATAGTACGGCCGTAGGCGCTATTTGAAATTCATCAAAATTTACCGGGAGCACCAGTAAATTTTCTAGTGCTTATAATACATCCACAGGGGCATCCAAATATATCAAAATTGTAAAGAATCACTATCCACCTCATTTTAAAAAATTTCCAAAACTTTGTATTACCTTTAAGGTCCAGAAATAAATAAATAAAAAAGAACAAAAGGGCATAAGAATTTAGAAAGAGAGAATTAAGGAGACCTTTCTATAATATACTTTATCGTCTGAATGCTGTATAATGAAACTTCATTTAGCACAATGCTTGTCCGAGCATCATTTTGAACGATTTGAACGAAAAGTTGATAAAGAATCAGATTCAGTTCTTGTCTGAACAACGTACTGTACACAAACCATATACATATAACTAGGTGGAGCTTAAGCACGCCCATAAGATTGGCTAGCTGTCATGACTTCTGTAAAAGTAGTTTCTTTACATGATGTTATTATCCAGTGTGTTCGCTCCTTTCGGTACAATAATTCCTTATACCACATTGTAAAAGAGACACATATGAATTTCCTCTAGTCTAAACAGGGAAGATGTGAGTTGGTCTAGCGGTACGTTCACTTGGTTAGCTCTCTGTCTTCGCCTACAAACTGGCCAAGGCAGACCCATGGTTCGAAACTGAGTCACATCTTTCAGATGGTGATGGTGAATTAAAGGTCGCGTCCCCAGACTTTAATAATCATATCTGATTGATACATGTCTGTTAAAACCCAATTTTACAGACACACAATCACACACAGACAGAGGCTATTGAGGTCAACATTGTAAGGATATAAAACGATGCACCTATCTGGTTAAACCAGGGAGATACCCATCGTGTCATGGCTAAACACAGACATCCTGAGGTCAGTCATGAATATGCTACTCTGATTGGCTAAGGGTGCTAGCCAATCAGAGAGCATCACACTAGTACACTCATTATCATAACAGTATCATCATTTCATCATGGATAGTGCTTTGTTTGAAGAATCTATGTAGAAGGACATCTCTAAGGAAGAGAGAATAAAGAAATTCTTTAAAAGTCTATATATGGGAATTGTAAGGTACTGATATTCCTTGTTTGAAAGTAACTTGAGATACTATTCAATATTCTTATAATAATATGGAAAATACAAAGACAAAAACATGTCTGTTTATAGTTTCATTGAAAAGTTAAATAAGGAAGCAAAATAAAGCATTGTGCTCCATCATCAATTTCCACTCAATAGTTCATAGTAAAATAATAAGATTTGTACCATGAACTACTCAAATAAAAAAAAGTTTGTATATTACTTTTTTTTTTTAATATATCACTGGTACTCCACTAACAAGTAACATATTTTAAAATTATTTAAGACATAATCATTCCATTGTAACATTCAATTTGCTGACCCTAAACATAAACATGTGTAAGATATATATGGAAATTATTGGGTTAAATAACAAAGAGCCCTCTACTAAACCTTTTTAAAAGTAAATTCCTAGGTTCCCTCTTCCCATTTCTTTATGTCAAACTTTAATTTGATTTGAAATAAGTAAATTGCACACTCACATGAATACAATGATATTGATTAATTAAGTCATTCTCCTTTTGTACATTTTCACATTCTATGTATTCATGTTTGTTTTGGGGGAAAATATGTGGCAAATATCATTATTTTTGTTACATAAATAGAAATATAGCATCATTAGCATGTCATGAATTAAAAAAGGATTTTCTCCTTCTCAAACCTACCAATTCAGATGAATATTTTCATTAAATAACCTATTTTTAATAAAAACAAGTACATAGGATAATTAGTTGTGCATGACTGAACTCTGTATGAGCTTTAATCACAGGAAACGTCATTGACTTGAGAAATCTACATCCATTAAGTAGGCTTCTATGACCTTGTCATAAATAATATATTCTTGGCAATGTTACACATATTACCATTCTTTTAGTAGATTGCAACACAACTACCAGTGCTCATTTTCATTCCGTGAAAAAATATTCACTGATCCTCAGATCGAGCCTGAAACATATGAAAGTTTGTCGGCACCAACTTTCATCTCGCCAAATTTGTCTTGGGTAACGGATAATTGTGCGTGTTTTATGCGCTGGGAAGCGCATCGCAGACCAAGGCTAGATTGATAATTAATGCAGAGCAATTCAAGCGTGTATATTACTGCAGATAAACCCCCTACTCCAATCACTTTATCTGCATCCAACATCCAGCTGGAGCCTTTCACACTAGGTCTTACCTCCTAAAACAATTTCATATTTTCAACTGGGTCTAGAGTGCATCCACACCAAGTATAATTCTGATGGCTGAAAATCAGATAATGTCTTGCTAAACATTATATGGACATAGCTGAGACATTCCTTGCAAAAGCAGACATTGTTCTTTCAATAAATCTGTTTTAGAATGTTTGTCAATGCTAAAAGTGAGTGTATGAGCCTTTTAGTGTGAATGGATCCTAATTAGTGTTCACACTAGCAGCTGCAAATAGACATTAAATGACTTCATGCTTTATTAAGTTTCCAACTAATTAATGACTAACACTTAAGAGCCACAATTAAGACCTTCTCTGACTGCATAATTCATTAACTTTTAATAATGGATAGCTCTTTTACAAAATCTTCAAAGATACTAAATAAATCCTGGAGGTGACATATTCAAGAATTTAAGAACTTAATTTTTCAGAATTTGTGGGCGAAATGAACTAGTGTAAAGGACCCTTGAGTGAGGAGAAGGAGAAAGCCTGTTCTTTTAATACCTCATTTCGTTGTATTCCTCGAGGCATAAATATGGTATTGTAACATGAGCTAGATGAAGGCAATATGGAAAAGGTTTATTCAGAGGTAGGTAGCCAAAATTAGCACTTCATCTTATTAGGACATGGAGGGAGAGAGAGAGAGAGAGAGAGAGAGACAGAGAGAGAGAGACAAAGAAACAGAGAAACACAGAGAGAGGGGGGTACATGGACAGACTAGAAAGAGAAAGAAATGGTAAGTGAGAGGGAGAGAGGGGGAAAGATGGGGAAAGAGGGGGAAAGATAGGGAAAGATAGGGAAAGATAGGGAAAGATAGGGAAAGATAGGGAAAGATAGGGAAAGATAGGGAAAGATAGGGAAAGAGGGGGAAAGAGGGGGAAAGATAGGGAAAGATAGGGAAAGATAGGGAAAGATAGGGAAAGATAGGGAAAGATAGGGAAAGATAGGGAAAGAGGGGGAAAGATAGGGAAAGAGGGGGAAAGATAGGGAAAGATAGGGAAAGATAGGGAAAGAGGGAAAGATAGGGAAAGATAGGGAAAGATAGGGAAAGATAGGGAAAGAGGGGGAAAGATAGGGAAAGGGGGTGATAAAGGGAAAAAAGGGGGTAAATGATAGGGAGATGGGGGTGATACAGGGACAGTCTAGAAAGAAAAAACAAAGGATGAGAGAGAGAGAGAGAGAGAGAGAGAAATGGAACCCTTGTGGTTAATTCGGTTAACAGAGATATGAAGCAATTAACAGAAATATAAGAGAATTGAGAGAGATCGAACATTAAAATAGTGATAAAAAGGTCATTAGAATGGATTAAAATAAGCATAGATACAGCCAAAATAAGACCAACTATTCAAAAATGGTAAACGAGAAAAGGAAGCAGCAAAAATATCAAGATGATTAAAGGAGACAAATAAAGGAGACAGAATTTAGGAATAAGAAATTAGACAAATGAACAAAGAGACAGTGTAAGGGGAGGGTGGGGGCAGGAAATAATAAAAACATAAAATGCAACTACGTGTACATCATCAGATATCATATTAAACCAAATATGGAGAGATTTGTAAGGCATCCTTTATAGGCTCAACAATCTAAACCAAGGAGTGTTATTGGACGTCCATTCAAACAATACAGATGTTGTTACTCAGTCCTACCATGTCCTACGCCTGCATTTTTGTGGAAGTAGAGCATACTATGATCATTGACAGATGAGAAAAGGAGATGATTATATCAGATTTTTATCAGGTGATGAAAAGAACAAAGCCAGGTCTATTCTATGAAAAAGGGTAATGTTTAGTTCTACCCCCTTCCCCTGGTTATATTCATTTGAGAAAAGGAAATGAGAAATACAGTAAAAGTTAAGATTATTAATTCATGGTATTAATATTGGTAGTGGTAGGAGGTATCGGTTAATGCAGTATTACATATCATAATGTATGTATTTAGGGGCGTATGTATGTAAGGGCATATATTTAAGGGTGGGCGTATGTACGTATGTATATATGTATGTAAGGGTAATTATATGTGTGTATGTTCGGGTGTGTGTATGTAGGCCTATGTATGTGTGGGTATATGTATTTTTATTTATCTCATTATTTATTCATTTATTTATCCATTTATTTATTCATTCACTCATTCATTCTTTTATCCATTCATTCAATCGTCCGTCTGTCCGTCCAAAAAAAATTATCATCGTCACCGATTATATCCTTGCTTTTTATCTCATGGGAGGATTTTCATACATCTTTCTATTTTAAAAAGTTAAAAAGATATCTTTAAAGGAAACCTCACCCCAAGAAATAAATTAAGCTATTCTGAGAGATTTATTGTATTCTTGCCCATTAATCCACAAGATTCCCTACCAAATGCACGCAAGAGGCATAAAGCAAGAAGAATATACAGTTTCTCAGCACGACATGGGCATCGCCTTTTTCTTGATAACGGTGACGCGCCATAAAAAGTGTTTATCAAGTAATTGTATTCAAATTTATAGCTGCTTCCTTCCAAGATGTGGGTGTTGATGGAGAATGTTATTCACTTGCTATTATCTTTTGTACTACAATTGCCAGATCAAAAATTGCATAGATAAGTTGGTGCTATTCTAGGGTGAAGGTTTCACATAAAAGAAATAGATTTTTCAACTGATATATTTTAGTATTTCTTAATAAATGGGGCCAGTCACCACGAAATGAGTCCAGTGTCGCATTAGGCTCAATCGTAGTAATAGTATAGTATTAATGACTGCTTTGAGAGAAATAGTTGTTTTTATACGCTCAAGGGAAGGTTAGAATTGTGCTATTACCCGAGGCGTGCCGAGGGGAATAGCCCAATTGTAACCTTCCCGAGAGCGTATAAAAACAACTATTTCTCGAATATTAAAGCAGTCATTAATACTTTTATATGCCAAAAAAAAATAGACTAAAAAATAAAAAATAAAAAATTCTTTTTTTTTTGGTCGAAGATGAGATTTGAACTCTTGCGTACAAAAGGTGATGTATCTAAAGTCAGTGCCTCAGACCTATCGGCCATCGCGCGCTATTAACATGCTTGGCAGTTTTGTACAATATATACATTAAAATGGATTGAAACCGGCTTCGCGTGTGATGAATGCTTCGCAAAAGCTCCATATACGGACTCTTCTTTTACTTTTGCAATGCATATTGGCACGAACTTAGATCAAGATCTATCGGCAGATGTTGTTTTTTTTTGTTTTTGGAAGTTTATTTTCGTCTTCATGTCAACAATGCAAGATAAAATTGTCGGTAAGATCGATCGAGATTCAATTGTATTGAAATTACCGACCAATTATTCGCACACATACGGTATCCTCCATCGCTCAAATCATTTTTTAACATGTAAACCTATGGGGTAACCATGGAGACTGACCTATTTTTTTAATAACCATGGTTATTAAAAATATTAAATGTTTTAAGCATGGTTACCGGGAATTTTACAGGAACAGTTGAAGTTTATGAATGCAATTTCGACCAATCAGATGGCTGGATTACTTAAGTGAGGTATATAACGATGTATAGTGTGTATGTACTGAAAATTGACCCACCTACTACCTACCACATTTAAGATTTTTCCAAAAATCGACTTATTAATTTCTTGTAGTTTATGTCCCCAGAGCTTAGGTCACGAAAATATCTCCTTCTAACATTTTTTGGCAAATAATATAGGCTATGTAATCTGAAATTATCACGAAAATGATGGATTTCTCAAAACTGGGTAATCCCATTGTTTATAAAGTCCAATTAGGTTTTTGTTCATATTTCTGGATATAATTTATCAATTTTAATGTGTGACCCCTTAATTTAAAGCTTACTTAATGTAGATTCATATAATACTTAAAAACAGGAATAAATTTTTTGACCAACTGGATTCATTTCGTGGTGACAGGCCCCAAATGAGTTACAACTCTTCCTGCTATTATATAATTTTCACCAAATAAAATGTTTACCTTCCCAGCTAAGATCTTCCCTGATTGAAAGATAAAGGTTTTGATTTTTAATTAAAAATTCTTTCCAACTAAAGCTTGGTGCATGATCGATACATGTACAACTTTGTTTGATACGTCACATTCTCAAGAAAATGGCTGCGCCCATGTCATTTTAAAAGGCATTACATCATGCCAAGAAAATATTCATTTATATATTATCTGTTGTTCACTTTGGTAAGGAAAATCCCACATCTAAAGGCAAGAATACATCTCATTTTTCCAGAATACCTACACTTATTCTTTGGGGTGAGTTTTCCTTTAACACTATGTATTGGTCATCAAACTTGTGGAAACCCATGAACCTATTTGACCTACTTTGACCTCTCTAACAACAGATTTGACCTTAGTATTAAAGGACACTGACAATAAACTTTACCCATGACTTTGTTCCATACTAGTGATGCTCTGCTTTGACTTCTGTCAAAGCAGAATTCAAACTACATTGTAAATATCATGAGACCGTCTTTCAATAGTTTTGAAAGACTAGCTCTTTTTTCTTCTTTTCCTTCTTTTTCTTCTTCTTCTTTCCTTCCTTCTTCTTTTAAATTTCCTTCTTCTACCCCTCTTTTCTTTCTCCTTTTTTTTCTTTTTTCTTCTCTCTCTCTCTACCAACCATTTTGCGTTGGGAGTTAGGGCACTTTAGAGTGACAGAGAGATGAAGAGAAAAAGAGAGACAATGGGAGAGAGAGAGAGAGAGGGGGAGAGAGAGATAGAGAGGGGGAGAGAGAGATAAAGAGGGAGAGAGAGGGGGAGAGAGAGAGAGAGAGTGGGAGAGAGAGAGAGGGGGGGGAGAGAGAGATAGAGAGGGAGAGAGAGGGGGAGAGAGAAATAGAGGGAGAGAGATGGAAAAAGAGAAGGAGAAAGAGAGAGAGAAGGGGAGAAAGAGAGAGAGAGAGGACAAGAAAAAGAGGAAGTAGAAGGCATGCAAAATGTATATTGGTATAAGGGTTGCATAAAAATAGCCAGGAGTAGTTCCCTCAGTGACCCCGCCTTAACCTTCTCAGCAAAAGGCTCCTTTATATAGGGGCCAATAATAGACCCCATTGTGAGACCAAAGGGTGCACAGATTCGCCTTTGATCTGGGTCTGGAAAGGGGGTAGGTAGTGTGGTGGAACAAGTACTCCAGCATATGGGGCGGGGCTGGTGGAAGTAGTCTACCATGCAAGTCTATTGCATAACAACTTTATGTAAAGTACCATGCAAACGCTATTACATTACCTCTCATGGGTATATAATGTACATAACATGAAACATGCAGGCGTTTTTACGTTGCAGCCTGCAGGTCAAAAGTTCGAAGACTGCATGACTTACTATAGGAAAATTTCATTTGCATGACATTTCACAGCAATGATAATTCATACATTAATACCAATTAACCTATCAACCATTGTAGCACAGATGTAGGCCTACACATAAATTATGAAACTTCAAGATTTTTTTTTAAAGCGCTTTTGCCAATGTAGGCATATCAATTTCAAATGAATACATGGGTTTCCGAGTCCAGTGTTTTATGCAATATTATTTTATGACTTAACATTCAATAATAACTGTTGAATGACATATGTCAGGACATATGTCAGGCTATGTGTAACAAAATGTGCATGTATGAAACCTACAACTACAAGGGATTTTTTAAATACACTTTTGCATGAATACATTCAGAAAGATATGAATTCATGCATTGTATATTAATGTTATCTTGCTATCCTTTTAAATATGTACCATTTCAGTATTTACACTCTGATTTGCCTCTGTATGCTTCTGATTTTTAATCTGAATTGAAAATAAATAGATGAAATGAATAAAATATACTGCACTTATTGAAACTGGTTGAAAATGTAAGTCCTTTTTCCATTGGCTATGCACAATGTAATTTTGACAGACCATGTATTTTCCATTGACTCCAGCCTCGTGCTAAATAATTCAAGGTCCGTATCCAACGGGTCAATATGGATCGCTACATGTAGGTTATGCTATCAAATAAGTTTCATATATACTATTTTTTAACAATTACATTAAAGGTACTATGTCCCTTTTGCAGCCAACCTCAAATGCTGTAGAACTTTGCAGGAATTATGAATATGTCATGTATGTCCTATCTGTGAAATTTAAACGTTAGCAGTGTCCTCGTATTCAAATTATGCAAGGAAACCTGTTTACTTGCTAGACTTCACTGTCAGACACTATTGAGTGACTGACTGGCTTTTTTTCTTCTTTGGTAATAACATACATGAAAAGAGTTGTAAAGGGTACATGAGCATTTGTCTACATCAATAACCCACTTCTTGTGATGGCCAAGATTAAACTGATTGAATCTTTGCGCAGCATAAAACGTATGACCATTCGGTACAATTGTCTGAAAATCAAGACTATTACTTTTGGGCTCTATAGCCCTAAAGTCGATTTGACAACTAATAGTCGTTATTTTCCCACTTGAAGACATTTTCAAGTCCCACCTTTTTTAGGGAAGTTCTAAATTAGTATTATCTTTCAAATGCAGTTGGAATAACTTTTTCATTTTTGGGGCCTGCAAATGGGACATAGTACCTTTAAAATGTCAAATTGTATTTCTATTCTATCATAGAGATCTTTTTCTTGTGTTAATAACTTTCAGAGACATTTTTCTTATACACGTATATTATTAAACTATACTAGCATTTCTATATCAAATTGTTTTATTTCTTTTTTCTTCCCTAAAAATGTATTTTTAATAAGTTTCAGAGACATTTCTCTTCTCAGTACTGGTATACATAATTCAATTACTTGCAATTGCAAGACCCATGGCCATTTTAAAGTGTTCTATTTCCTTACACCCTAATATTTTTTCTTTCTCTTTCCCTCTCTCTCTCTCTCTTTCTTCTTTTATAACTTTATTGGGATAGTAAAGAGAAAGTGAAAAAATGGGGACCTTGGATTGGTCCATTTAACCCAAAGGGGGGAATGACCCAGTCATTGGAATGTCAGGAATGTGGATTTAACAAGTGGGTGGTACCTCTATACCCTGACTGACTGGCTCCAGACACCATAGGGGTGCGTATACAGCACCCATAGCTGCGCCCCTCAATGAAGACCCAATACTGGTAGAAAGAACACACACCTTGTATATGCATGCAGACTGTATACATACACACAGCTGATCTCCCTCTCTCTCTCTCTCCCTCTCTCTCTTGTAATAGCTCACAGGGTTTTTTTCATACCACTTGCTTGACTACACTCCTGAGTCTGCCCTGCCCATTTTTCTTGGGAACCACTGACTGGCTGTCACTAGTCTGTTGGTGGGTGATGCCATGCAGTATGCTCAAATGATTGGAGTAATGAGTCTTCCACTAGCTATCTACAGGTACCAGCTACAATTCAAGCCTCGATCACTATTCACTAACTAAGCAGACAAGTCAGAGTAAGTATGTACAATTCAGCAGAGAAATAACGGTAAGGTTCATATTGCATTGGGCATATCTTAAAACATTCCTGTAATAACTTAAAACATTCCAAACTAAAGTAATTCTAAGCATTATTCTCCAGGTCTAGTCTAGTCTAGAGATCAAATCTTCTATTTGAACGATTACTTACACAAGCTAGGTGTGCCACTGCCACAGTCATGTCTTTCATAGACATATTCATATTCAAAATGTTGTGTAGACATGAAAGAGTTCAATAGTTACATTCGCATAACGCAATTGTAATTCGCATAGTGCAACTTGCCAGTTAGAACGTGCTTGTCGTTCAATCTTTGAAACATTTTAACTTTAAATCGTGCCTTTTTTGTGTGGATTAGTCACGTTGATCATCTAGAATGTTAATAATTTATGTCATGTGAGTCATTTTGTCTTTAACCTCATTATTGCAGACACAAGTTTTTTTCTTGTATCACAGTTCATTAATTTTGTTCAATCAATCCTTACACATGTAACCTATCATACATTCAACAGAAATTGTCGGTTAACTCGGTTATTTCAATTGCTTTGATGCTACCTGTTCCTCTATTTTAAAAAATTACACCTACCATATTATATTTCAACAAAATATTTATTCATATTTTTTTTTAAAGCAATATTAAAGAATAAAATGTCTAAGAAGTGACTTGTAATATATTTTGCCAAATTATTCACACATATTACAGAGTCTTTTTAAAAAAGCAGTTGGAACTTTAGAACATATAGCTACCGGTACATAGTAAAACACAAATTAATCGGCTCACTGCATAAATGGAACTACAGATTAATACCACACGTATATTGAATAAAATCGGTGTTGCTCAACTCTACAAATATACAAAGTTCTGTTAAACACACAATCAATATCCCATTTATTGAGGCACCAGTGTTTATTTTAACACTGGATTAAAGGCTATAGAGGAAGCAATTGGTAATAGTCGAGGGCCACGTTTTATGTTCGACTGGCGATCAAGAAGAGTCTACAGAGCCCTCTAAAAAGTACTTGATTTGTCCCTTTAAAAGGGGGTGTGGCAAGTTTGTGTGGGTGGTACATTTCGTTTGCACCAGCCCTGCGTGTAGGGTGTATTCAGGCGTCGGAGGTTTTAAGGCTTACCATCATAAAGGAGAATTCACTATTCAATTGTTCGCCAGGTATGCACGAATGAAAGAGTTTCCTTTTAAACTTTTGTAGAATGGAATCTTTGTTTGCAGTGGTTTTGAGGCAAGCCCCACTAAAGACACCAGCTTGACTGCACCTGAGTGAAAACTGAAAAGGAGCATGGTTCTGCGTGGGTTTGGGATGTTCGTGGTTTAAAATTGCGGTCTTTGCGGATATCAAAATGGTTTAAATATTGTCTTGTTCCATTTATGATTATTCCATGTCAACTACACATATTACAACAATCAAAATTTAGGTCAGTAGTTCAATTCATCCATGATATGTATTGGCATATTGGTGTCTAGAACTTAAAACAATGAAATTAGAATGGGATAATAAAAGTATTTTACTTCAATAAGCTAAATAAATGACACAGACAAATTGTTAATGATACGGTACCACATAATGATCGATACACCTGTATCATATGTCCATACACATTTCCAAAGGACTTGGAATATCAACAGCCTGGCTTTGGCTCTGACATACTAGTGCACTAATATATTCTACCAGGTACACACTTACCACACCTGGGTTGAGTGTGGCAAATGTAGTTTAATGTCAAGCTAAAGGACATCACTGGTGCAGCATGGATTCAAATGTCTTATCTTTTGGTTCCCACTGCACAGTCCAGATATCTATCCACTAAGTATACTAGAATATTGACTTCCTTAAACAAATGCATATACACCTGTATATATATATATATGTATATATACAGATGTGTACAGAATAAGAATTCTTGTAGCAAAAATAAAGTGATATACTCAAATGATAGATGAATTTGACATTGAAAAGTTGAAGGTGACATATTTGTTGCTTGTATAGGGCAAATAACAAAGAGCTATTGGGGTCGTTGAGGGGTCAAGACATTTCCTCATTCCAAGAAGGTCAAAGGTTACATTCAGGAGGCTCAATTCAGTCTGGCGCAATGTAATCCCATCACCCATTGCTTATTTCCACAAGGAAAAAAACTGCGTTAAAGGATATCAGTTTTGGCTCTCGAAAATTGAAAAAATGTGATAAAAAGATATTTTTTTAATTTATACCATTTTAATGAAAGCAAGATCAATAGCCATATAAAGCAACAAGATGTAAGGTATGTTAATATTTCAAACATATTTTAAAATCATATTTCATTTTGAGATGTAGGTAAAAATGGGCCTGCCAAGTGCCAACAACGTAGCCGGTAGGCCTATATCATCTATTGGAAGTCAAAAGAGTCAACTCTCTTGAAGGATTTTTGGGGGGTTTTCAGAGGATGATATTTTACATGAAAGTGTCTGCTTAATCTAAAGGGGTGTGGCGCTCAATTAAAAGGGGCGTGGCTCGCAATCTCAAAGCTGCAGTCAGCCACACCTTGCGTTTAAAATAGTTCATACTGAATCCTGTGACACAGGAACATCACCGGTAGCTGATTTGCCACGCCCACTCACTAAGGTACAGCCATGCACCCCTTTTCGTTGAAACATGGGTGCAGTTGTCTCTCCAACTTTTGTGGGAGAAGATGGAACTTGGAAGATCCGAGTCCAAGGAAGATGTTCCATCGTCCCTTTAAGTTTAGAGACTCCATTAAATATTCCCAGGACCCTTTGCTAGTATGTGTGCTTAAGGTGTAAGGGAATGGAATCACACTGGAGCTATTGTAGCAGTATTTACAAGAGGAAACACCAGACATAATAAAGTGTATTGAAGCACACAAAACAGTCTCTCACATGCAGACCAAATTTCTTCACATTCATCGTTTTCCAAGATGTACCACCATTATTTATTAGTTTCCATCATTTTTACTACCAGTCTGTGGTGTTTGTTTTTTTGGTTTTTGGTTTTGTACAGTAGTCTACAATTCTAGCCCCTTTTGTGGACAGGCTATGATGCATTTTCAGGATTCACTGCACTGTGCAACATGCTCCTTCCTGATTCATCCATGTCTGGAAATACAGACTAATAAGCTCTGTCAATATATTCTAAATCCCAAAAACTTCTTTCCTTCTTTTCAGATGACTTTTTTCTTTCTCTACTTTTTTTTCTTCAATTCTCGTTTTATTAATTCTTCCATCATAATCTCTCTGTACTTATAACCCTTTTCTGAACTTTTCAATACAGGTCACCACCCCTACCCCCTTTTGTTACCCAAGAAGTTTCCGGTATATTCAACGAGTTTCGTCGACTATGAATAATCAGCCAAATTTGACAGATTATGATAATTCAACATAAAATGCAAACTTGCATTAATCATTCAACTGAAAATGTTCCACTCTACATATATATGTGTCAACTATTCATGTCGATCACGATATGCATGAACTGTACAAATAGACATATATTCTCTTGATGATCCCTCTGAACTATGTACCCTGAAATATCTTGAATAACCTGTGGTTTTAGATGCACTGACCATTACAATTGAACTATATTCTAACTCAGACTCTTTTGATGAATAAGCGGAGTCTTTTAAACCTGAGCTATTCTAAACTCACCGATTTGCCATCATTTCTTAGCTACTACCATTGACTTGGGATACTTGATGGTAGTTTAGACAATACAAACTGGAAATAGAAACACTCAGACTATTCCACAGATTTACAACTGGTATTTATAGTTTTGGTAACAAAAAAGGGTTAAAACCAAGATATCACACTTGGTTAAATCTAAACTGGACAGGATCACTTGTGGGAAACAGATCAAGAAAAACTAATCCATAATTAAAATTGATTCAAAAACCTCTTAAAGTGGTGGTTTAAAAAAGAAAAGATAAAGGTCGATGACAAAGATTCATTGAATCACTGAGGAATGTTTGGAATAAAGAGAAAGAAAGAGAAGGCCAAACCACATGTTCTCTGAACATTGTATAGTACTAGTTTTTTACTGCTTGGAATTCAATACATGTATATAAATAGAGTAGCACTAGCAGGTTACAAAGAAGGACCTTGGTTTCTCTTTCAATATTTCCTAAATGGTATTCCGGAAAACAAGTTAAATGGGGGAAAAGGCACCCAAAATGAGAAGAAAGCAAAGAATGCGGGGAAAATCTCAGTCTGGGTTTTTCTTTTAGTTGTATCCAAATTAGCAACAATGGAGGCCTTTCTCTCTTGTAACAAGGGTCCACATTTTCCTATTATGGCTGTGCAAGGTTACAAAACCACATTTTTGAGGAATATCTGCAAAGCTGAAATAGTTTTGTGCAAGAGGTTTTGATAATCTCCAGGGGTGAAAGAGGGTGAACTGATATGTGTCAGGGCGCGTTCATGCTTGATTTTGAAGGTAGAATGAGCGATCTGAAACGCTCATCGTGATCGCAGTTCCACGGTGTACTGTTCATGCTTACTTCTCTGGCTCATCCAGGCAATTCTCCTTGTGTGGCCTTAATTGGTCTTCCGGCTGGATTCGCAAACCTTCACTGTGCGTGCTACGTAGACCCACTAGAGGTCAGTGCGTTGACCCCATTTAAACGCGTTTGCAAATTGTAAACGTATCTTTTTGTGAGTTTACGATCAGCGATCGTGATCGCCGTTTTTCGGTGATTCTACAAAAGTAAGCATGGACGCAACCGTGTTTTAAACTAAACGCGTAACAGATGCCTGATTCTGGCCAGAAAAAGTGAAGCATGAACACGCCCTTAGAGGTATGAGAGGCCCAGGTTACACGGCAGGAACGGTTCTGTGGTTGTGAGATTATATCCACAGAGGGAGGGAGAGAGACATAGATTCAATGTTTTGAAAGATGTTATGCATTTGCCAAGCAAGGTATGAGGCAGGGCTCACTTATATTCAAAATGAAAGCTTGTGAATATAACAAGGTTTGAATGTATGGGAGGAAATCAAACTATTATGGCCAAAGCAAAAGAATATAAATTACAGTAAAAAGTTAAAACTCTTAAGAACATCTTATGAAACAACAACTACCAATATAAAAGTTTAGGGAAAATAAAGAGAACAGGTAAAATATATGGCTAGTACTGGGACTAAGTAATTTAAACAATATATAATTACAATCGGGAACAGATGCCAAATTGATTAAAGAATAATAGATGACAAGATATAAAGTTGAGCACTTGGGATAATCTTAAGCCTTACAAGTTATGGGGTCCGACACTGGCTGAAGCATTCAAGAAAGTAACTTCTGCTTTTGTAAGAAATATGCCTTTACTTCATGTTTTCATTTTTTCATATACAATCAAGATGAATATAGGCCTTTAGTTTGAGTTGTTCTTCAAACTCAAACAAACCATACAATCCAGATAAATGGTCTAGATGTACGATGTGAGCATTACTATGGGGCTGTGTAGTGTAGCCCATATTGGTCCGTGAAAATGTACTCCATTGATCTAATCGCCCCACCAAAAAGTAGGGGAAAATGGGAAAGAGAGGAGGAAAAAATGCTCAATCGAAAGCAAGAGCGTGGGAGAATATGTCCTGCTATGACCCTTTGGCCTGACAGAAATAACATAGACTTCTCAGTATGGTGTCAGATATGGGGCACAGAAATAGAGGAAAAGGGAGGGAAAATGGCAGAAAGGAATTCCAGAACGAGAAGGCGTCCCTGAAAAGTGTTCTTTAGTGGAAGTTGGAAGAAGTATTTGGTAGCATGACTTAGACCCCGTTCTCACTCACTTTGAAAATGGTCTTAGTTAGACCGCTCCAGAGGAACGGTTTGCGAGCGTTCACACTCCGAGCAGTTTTTTATGGCTCAAACCGCTCCACGAGTCAAAGTGGTCTTGTTGCTATGGCAGCTCAGGTCAGCAGGTCAATTTTTTCGCGCGCGGAATACAAACGGTATGTACCGTACTACATGTTTCGCACCGAAGGTCACTAGCTCACTTCCGTTCAAAGTACGCTTCCGTTCACATTGCACGTTAGAGCGCTCCAAACCGCTCTTAATAAGACCCGCTCCTCAAGACTACCTCGGAAGGTGGTCTTCTGGAGCGGTCCAGAAGTCCACTTCCTGGACCACTTTGACCGTTCTCACTCACCTAAGAACCGCTCCTGAGGAACGGGTCTTAGTTAGACCGCTCCAGAGAAGTGAGTGAGAACGGGGTCTTACATAGCAAGGAATGTATTAATGCACGTAGGGCTACAGAGTTTCTTTGGTCTATGTTTGGAGTGAAGAAGGTCTTCATGGTCAATTACATGTTTGAAAGTACAGTGGAAGATTGTTATAAAGAACACTGTTATAACAATCTCTCGTTATAACAAGATAATTTCCTAAATCACAGTGAGGTTGTTATAACAATGTTGAATTGAATTATGGTATGCATGCATCGATCCGTTTATAAACGTGTCAATTATGTTGAATTTATCGTAATTCATTCCTGATATACAATAGATGCCTTTACACTGCATGCAAAAAACATGGGTTTTGTTCTCATTCTGGTGTTTTGTTGGAATGTTGCTAAGCAACCACATGAACACAATGAAAAACCTGAATGGAAAAGCCATGCACCTCTGGACTGTGTTTTTTTTCTTCAAACGCTGCAGAAACTTCATATGATTTTTGCAGTGTAAATGCATGCTCTCGAAACACTGCTGAATCTTATTCAGTTTTTTGGTCATGTGAGTCTCCTCGCTTCCTTGCTAGCGCATGCAGGGCAGTGACACACACACACACATACAAAACAGCTATATTTATTATAAATAATTTTGCCAATTGAAGTGAATTGTCCTGTGTAGAAAGTCTATGCCATAGGAATGATAAAATGGAAATATGCTGGTACCACACACACTCTCCGCTGCAATATAATGAATTTCATGACATGCTGGTAGGAATATTTATAACGAGAACAAAAATTATACAAGAAGTCACTCAATTCACGGTAATTGTACATTAGACCACTAGCCACGCCGTCATTGCTCACATGTTGTAACAGTCGGGGTAATAATTAAAGTTGTGTTGAGTACAAACGACCAGTGAACGTGACAAAAAGAAAAGAATTAGTAGAAATGAATAAAAGCAACAGCTTCAGTGATATGTTAGTTGTCAAACAGAAAACAAAATATCAAGAAAAAAGAAGAAGAAAAGAATCCAATGCAGTGAATGTTAAATTATCTTTCATTTGTGAATTATCAACATGAAAACACTTGCACCGAGTCATAATTAACATCACTAATTTTGCTAACTTTGCAGGAATGTTGGCCAACTTGTCAATAAATTCTTCCTATTCCCCCCTCACCTTACTTCCCTAAGACATTAACTTTGAGATAAATGGCTTGATCTTGATAACTTGATTTTTATCTGAATAAATGCAGGAAAAATCTGTGAACTGGGAGGCTCTGGAGGAAAGAACTCTGGATATATTTTCCCTCTAAATATGGAGAATTTTCAAGAATCAAGTCCAAGTTTCTTTTTTCTTATCTGAGGAAGCCACTGCTATAAGGGCAGAGCCAGGATGGAAATGTTGGGCAATACTTGGAAGGAGGTCGGGGGGGGGGGGGGGGGGAGGAGATGAATGCAACACCTTAGGTACAGTGAATTCTTGAAACTCATTTGGAAGGTGCCTTTGTAAACTTAGTATACCCTTCAACTTCAAGAACATACATGTACTGTAGCAAGTTTTAGAGCATACTGTAATAAGTTTGAGATCATATTCTAAGGCCATTTTAAAAAATATACATGTTTAGCATCCCCGCCCGCTTCCTTTTTGGGGGCCGCCTCCTATTTTTTTTTTTTTTTTTTTTTTTTTTTTTTTTTATTTTTTTTTTAAAGAAAAAAACATGAAAACCACTGCTAAAATAGCTCTATTTCTGATTTAAAAAAAAAAAAAATTGTCGGCGGCCATCTTGAAAAAAAATTGCCCCGACTGTCAGGGAAAATGTACCGAGCGGCCATTTTGAGCGGCCATTTTGAGCGGCCATTTTGAAATAAAAAATAAAAAATAAAAAGGGGCCCCCTCCTTCCTATTTTTCGAAAAAACAGGACGCTAAACATGTTTTTTTTTTTATTTGGCCTAACAAGTTTTAGATACCGGTACTCTAATAAGTTTCAGGATGCTTAGAGCAGAAAATTGAGCAAAATTAACAAACCACCAGAATAGAAAAAACAAGTGGGATAGAAACATATCTTCAACATTATACCAAACCCTTTCCTTATACCAAGAGGTATTATACTCGGGTGGTATTAGACTGAGATGTGAAGTTTGTTGGTTCAAGACGTTCTTGGGATCTCGTGTCCTCAGCAAGGCAATGGCCTCACAGTGATACTTCTATTATATAGAAGAGAGTAGGGATAGATTTGGACGAGGGATTAAGCCCTTCCCACTTCCCAAGAACTGACCAATGATAAATCAAGACTTATATCAGATTGAGATGGACAAGAGATTAGCCCCTCCCACTACCCAAGAACTGACCAATGATAAATCAAGACTTATATCAGATTGAAGAAAGTAGAGATAGATTTGGACAAGAGATAGATTTGGACAAGAGATTAGCCCCTCCCACTACCTAAGAACTGACCAATGATAAATCAAGACTTGACCACAAGTTCATCACTATGGTGACCAGGCCTGTCACAGACATGTCCTGTCCTCACTTTAAGATCCTTGGGGAGGGTGAAGGGGAAGGGGTGAAGGGGAGTGTGAAGGGGAGGGGGAAGGGGTGAAGGGGAGGGGGAAGGGGTGAAGGGGGGGGGGGGGGGTAAATAACTCATCCCAGCTCAGTATGAATTTTAATCAGCTAAAAAAAAAGGGTGATACAAGATTGCTAAAGGGTATGTTTAAACATTATCAGGTCAGCTGGACTAGTTTTCAAGCCTTACAACTTTTTTAGCCAGCGAATAAAGTAGTTCATTCTTATCGTTTGCTGAGAGCCCTCCTGGCTGTGAGCATACGATAGACCTTGCTAGATATGGATAAACTTGTTTACGAAGGCAAGTATGTATTGATAAACATACACACCTCAGACTAATCAATGAGTTCACAGAACTGACCTTCATTTATCTATTCCCAAAAGCTTTTTACTTTTCCGCTTTTTTCTACTTTATCTTTCATGATTTTACCCCCCAAAAGGCAATTATTTCCCTATAAGAATTGCGCATATTTGATGTTAGATATATACTTCTTCTACACAAAAATGTATATGATCAAAAACTCCAAACCTATAGTCTTTCATTTCTGCATGCAGTGTGAATATACGCATCGAAAGTCACATTATCTAGCCAGCCCCATCTGACACCAGAGGGCGCACTAATGACTACGCTTGGCAGATCCATGCCTGCCCTGCCAACTTTTTTTGATCTGGGCGATGAATTACAGCCCCTTGCTTGGATGGAGAGGAGGAAGTGATTTTAATTGAAAGATATTCACAGGAATCTAAGGAATGCCTGGCATGTAGTTGATTACAGGGATACATACATGGAAGGGGAAGTACCTATTTGGCCTGAAGTCTCTACTCATACTCCCTACTGCCGCTAAAACCAATCCTGTTTCGGGATGCACTTTCGAGTTTCGGCTGACGTCGCATAGATTTAAAGAGAGGGATAGAGGGAGAGGGGGTAACTTTATAATGTTTACTCTTGCTTTCACATCATTCATTATTTATTACAAAATAATTTTACTTAAATATCATCATTTTGGAGCTAGAAGGGAACTAAATCCTGCCCTTTTTTCACAGAGTCATGCCCTTTCGGCTCTGAACGGACCATTTAATGTTGGCCAGGTTTAGGAGTCTACTTCAGAAGGCTTATGGAGTAACTGAGTGAAGATTGAATCGTTTCATTCAATGAGCTCACAGTTTAAGCACAGCTCAATTTTCACTTTCAAAAAGATGACTATTCCATGCTTAAATATGCCATAAAGGATTTCTAATTGCAAGTGTTTTCATTTATCAGTATTTTCAATCAAGAGAGACAAATATATGTCAGCTTATCAGTACAAGTGTATCATCATTGTAAATGTAACAGAACATAGAAGGACAGCTACAAGAAAAAGTAAAAACGACTTCTCAGAATTTCTATTATTTTCTGTTTCTGCTGGTTTGAAATATACTGAAGGTAGGTGAAGTAGATCATGAATTTATGGTAACCATTTTTAAAGTCATCTGTTCAGCGCAAAAAGGGCGATAACTCTGTGTTACAGTAGATACATTAACGCCCTTCATGCTTCAAACGGATTATATGCAGGGTTGAGTACCAAGTAGAGCATGTAGTCACCTTGATGTTCATTTCATGGTCTACAAGAAGTTGGTATAATCAGACACCATTGATATATTGGAAGATTGTATGGTAACAGTACATACACACAAAGATAAAGTTCTAGTTATAGATTATCTTTGAAAAATGTGTAGTGTATTTGTGTGAACACAACATGTACATGTAAATACCGGTACATGTACAGATGTCAGCAAGATCATTGAAGACGTCAAATGGTTTCTTACCGGAATGCTAAAGGAATGCAAACACCGGTCCTGGTTTATTTCAACATACCCTCCGGTTAATATCGCTCTCCCCCATCATCACTCGATATCTACACAACAACACACATTCTAAGAATGTATGCTAGTCAATTCACCGTGAGCCAAACATGCGTTCATGTTCAACATCCTTTCCCCCTCAAGGAGTGCACAAGTCAGAGCTTTTGCTCCAAGCTCCGAGGATTTACCCACTCAGCTCCGGGCCATAGGATAAAGCGCATATGTCCGTGCAAGTCTAATTAGATCAGGTTCGAATGTGCACGATGCCTGCGCCCAACATACCAGTCATACCGGCTATCAGGCACGCAACCGCCGGCCGGCCTGCAAACGCACATCGCGTACCAGCTGGTAATCCGATAGCACTATGATGTATATACCCCCTGCGAATAGGTCCAAGATGTTAACAGACAAAAGGATTAGATCTGGATCCTTCTTACATCGAAGGTCAGCGCTATCCTGGTCTTCTAACCTTTTGATATGAGCGATGATTAAGAGATGGGGTCAAAGAGAAGTAATTCAAGCTCTTTTAGACCTTGCCATTTAACCATGTACTGCCATCTATTAAAGATAGTGGCATTTGAGATTTTGTGACTTTTTGTCACTACTATGCAAACCTGTCAATCAAACTAGCTAGAATATTAATTTCTCAGGTTTTTGTTTGTTTTTTTTTTGCTTCAATTACAAAAACTCTTTATTTTCCTTGTATTATTAATATTGACAGGTAACGACAACTCAAGATAAATATTTTTGCTAAAGGTTAGATAGTAAATAAAAATACACTCTCTACTCTTTTCATCGGCTCATGAACCCTAAAAGTTTGAGATATTTGAGCTCACACATATTATATTTTTACAAGGAGTTAAAGCTAAAAATGCTTTTATACCGATGTTTCCTTACTTTTATCTTACGATCTTAAACTTATCACTAAAACCAGCTTAATTTCACCCCACATATTTGCAAATCGACTTTATCACACCACCCTCATGAATACATGTAATGCAATTTGATCCCTGAAAGGTTAGGCCATATGTATAATGTGAGGGTACTATAAATCAATAAGAAATGAATGACAAACAAAAGTCATTTTAATGCTACAAAATAGAGTTTTTCTTTGAATAATCATGATCTTGAAGGCTGAATAACAAGATTTTTTTTTCTTCTTTTGATGACTCCCTTTAAATCAGAAATGAGTTCCCAAGCGTCAATTATTGTTTACAGCTATCAAGAAAGAGGGAGGGGGGGGGGGGGGGGTCATAAAGATTCTAAGTTGAATTTTACAATGATGGAAAAGCTGTTAGCTTCTTTGAAAATATTTTGTAAAAGTTATTTTAAAAGGCATGAAATGTTGATTAAAACCATTCATATTTTCTATCATCAAGGATATTTCATATTCTTGATTTTATTTTATTTTAAGGCTACAAATGGTTCTCCATAATGTTTAAGTCTAACTCAGAGTTAAGTTTGACTTAGGATCTTTGTGAAACACCCCCCAGATGATGATATATTGTCAACAGTGTATTAGCTGAGGTACATGCCTGTAACTAAGGCAGGAACCTAGATACCAACTCACACATCTGCTTAACCTGATAAATCATATAATAATGGACAGCTAATTGAGATGATAAGTTGGTGAATATATTAAAGTAATAGACAGCTAATGGGGATGATTAGCTCATTAGTCTAACTTAGCCTGATTTAGTTATCATGGCTACCAGGGATAGAGACATTGACAAGCGAGGAATGCAATCACTCAATACCAATAGCGCCATACTAATAGGTATACCTACACACAAACAACTACCAACGAATACATGCATCAGGCAATATTCGGGGGTGATACGACCTCTTGTAAACATAAAATAAACATCAAGAACTGTTGATAAATTGTACTCTGCTCATTTAATAACTCATGTTAAAAATTCAACTTTAAGCCTATAAATTTGTCATTTTTGGAACATTTGTGTTTATAGATGAAACACAAAAACACAAATACTGAAGTTCATCAAAAAGTATGTTGCATACATGAAATGACATTGATGTGGAAATCTATAGGACAGCGTTCAATTAAATATGTGTTATTTTATGACTTTGGTTCGTAGGCCGTCTGGACATGAGCCGCCCGAACCATTTACTACAACATTATTATGACTCATAATTAATAATTGATATGGCCATGGATGTAGCAAATGTAGGGATTAACGTAGATTTTCTCTTCCTTTTTAATGTCCCATATCATTTATCAAATGCTGATATTTAACAAGAGCTGAATGAGTAATTAATGTCCTCATTTAATTGCCCAGGGCTGTCTATCACTGTAAGCAACCTTTATCTTTTTGTCACATTGACTGGCAGGAACATGAAGTTGTCTCGAGTAGATTACACGAAAGCTTCATGTTGTAATGAACAACAGTTATGTATGACTGCATGTAGTTTAGATGATAGCAAGAATATATAGCGGCAGAGTGAGAGAGAGAGAAAGGGAGGGAGGGAGGGAGGGAGAGAGAGAGAGAGAGAGAGAGTGAGAGAAAGAGAGAGAGAGAGAGAGGAGAGAAAGAGAAAGAGAGAGAGGAGAGAAAGAGAAAGAGAGACAGACAGAGAGCGACAGAGAGAGAGCGACAGAGAGAGAGAGAGCGAGGGAGGGAGAGAGAGAGCGACAGAGAGAGACACACACAGAGAGAGAGAGAGAGAGAGAGGAGAGAAAGAGAGAGAGAGCATTTTGATAGAGTGTAGAATGATAGGGTGAGGACATGACTGGCAGAAGGATGACAATGAAAGATATAATAAAAAAGATCAAGGCATATCGAGAAGAAAGATAAAGGATTTTTGAAATCACCCGGCCTATTATGCCAGTCTGCTGAACAATAATGAGGAGAAGTCGTACAATTGCAATCAATGTGCATTCCTGTGCATGGCCTGATCTTGGCGGCTGATCTTGGAGCATTAAAGGTCTATTTTTGCCCCGTTTTCCCTTCATTTTCTAGTTAAAGGGCAATTGGTATGCCCAAAGTAAGTCAGACCTCGATGCTGAGCTGGCCTTATATGTACTGTGGGTATAGACCGGGTATCTAACGCGCAGGGGTATGCCCGAGAATGCCTGGTATGTGATAGGCTAGCCGGGTCGCCGCATTCCTGGCATACCAGCTGATTCAGGCCACGGCATCAGCAGGGCTGAGGGAGAGGGGGGAAGGGAGAGAGAGAGAGGGGGTAAACAGACCGTGATAGGGGAAGGTGTAATCCTGGAGCTGAGAGGTCATCTTAGAGTGAGTGACTGACACCCAATGGGGGGCTCTCTTAAATAGAGACGTGAAGCCGCCTTGCTTCATCAGTTTGGGCTTGCGCCTGCCCTCAGTCAGGTCGGTCGGTCAAGACGCTCCTCTCTCTCGCTCGCTTGTCGTTCGATCATACCTAGCATTCAACTTGGAAGGGCAAGGCAATTTCTCTGGTCAACTATCCATCACCCTAACCTATACACCAGGCGGTTTGTGGTAACTCATTTCTATCAGTCACGACCTGGGACGACGACCGACCTGGAAGACCCGCCTAGTGGACCCACGTGTATGTGTGTGTTCCGGCTTTACTGTTTACATGTGCCAGTTCTACCTCGGCAATCTCAAGTTCTATTATCTCCAGTCCTGTGACTCTTGCTGTATTCCTTTTTGACATCCTTCATCATCGTATCTGTGCAATACTCGCTCTCTGAGTGTCATCGCCTTGTGTAATTATTCTGCTGTGCTAGCTGGAATGGTATGTTGATCCCATCTCTGTGATTATCACTCTCCACTGAGATGCCATTTGTACTCAATTTAATGATATGTCACCATTCTCACACAGTGCACGATATGCGTAATCTATCGTGATGACAGACAGGCAAATACTGTAAGATGAGAAAACTCTCTTTCTAGGAAAGCTCACTGAAGAAAGTATATTTACAAGTAAATTCATCATCTTGCTTGAAGGTGTTTTATAGAATCATATTAAGATATTCTTTATTACATACAATCAGTCTATTGCATAGTGTAGATCTTCATCTATATATTTGGTAATAAGATTGCAATGTAAATTTATTATTTTGAAATAAGATGATGCTTTGAATACCATCATATTTATTTAGCAAGGAAACTAACCCCTCAAAGATTCATTCAAAATGTACTTTAATTCTTCACATTTCTTCAGAGGAAAAAGAATGAAGTAACTGATGAAAATCTTGTAAACAAAGTATTCATCAAAATGTTGATATCTTTTGCAAATTATCTCTATACTACAGCATAATTTATGCTTGAAATGTACTATACAGCAATTGATCGATGCCTTGGTTTAATCCATCCCGAGTACTCCAGCAAAATGCACAAGGAGTGCAACATCTTGTCGAATTCTAACCCTCTGCTTATCGAGGTCCAAATTTCATTGGACTATATAGCCTATTGCAGCTAAAGGGTTAATTCTTTGCTCTCCTAATGATAATCCAAAATGAGTCACGGATACGAGCTCTTTAATTCACTCACTCCATGTCTTCCCCCCTCTCTCCATTTCTTTCCCCCTCTCCCTCTAATTATCCTCCTCCCCTAAAATGGAAGAGAGAACGTGATGCATTGCTGGGCGATACTTTTTTCCCACCCTTTCCTCTATGCCTGCCTCGTTGCAGTGTAATCAAATGACATATATTATTTCCGCTTCCTTCATAGTTCCATCAATCCACCCCTTATACAAGCATACCTAATGTAAATTGCCATTCTACATCTACATGCAATCTACATGCAATCTGCATGCAATCTACTCACATTCTTAAAATTGTCTTCTTCAAATATGTCTTTGATATGTACAAAGCCGGGTAAAGGATTGGTCACTTGAATTTGTATTCATAGGATGGCGGCGATACCCGATTTGATAATTCCTACCGCTGTGTACGGTACGCTTTTTTTCTTTACAGTATGCTTGAGATGTTTTCTACATCAAATAATTCTCAATGAATTCTAAATTGATTACAAATTGCAAGATATGAATGAAATATTCTAAGAGTTATTCAGAGTTATTCATTTCATGTTTTTAACAATAATTTTCAAGTGGATTTTTGCTTTTTGATCAATTAACAGCAAAAGTGGTGAAAAGGAGATTTTCTCACCTCTAATTTAAGATGGTAAAAATCATGTTCCGAAGGGGAAAAAAAATATTCATGTGTTTATAAATTGTATTTGTTATGTTACCTTATATGTATATTACTCTGCACAAGTATTCACAATAAGTTGCATTTGATTTTAATACTGGATGGTACTCTAAACCTCATAATCACCTCATTACCGAAAGGCAATTTAAAAATCAGGGGAAAAGTAGACAAATTCCAATGCTCAATTGGCAGAATATTAGCATGTACTAGGCTTAAATCCATCTCTCTCTCCCTCTCTATCTCTCTCTCCCTCTCTCTCTGTGTATCTCAATTCTCTGCCTTATTCAATGCACGCTGATACAATGGTGTTTTCTTCTTTACATGCAATCTCAATCTTCTCTCCATTACTCCCCACTACAACAGGCGTATTACATCTTCCCTTGTTCTTCTAAATATGGACTCATGGGGCTTCTGCTTACAGTGTGGCTAAAAATAGGCATGCCAGAGCTCTAGCTTCCACCATTCCAGCTTGCTTCGCTGCCTGCCTGCCTGCCTGTAGTAGAGCTGTGAACAAACTCAGAATTCAGTCCTTGGGTCTTCAATTAGTCAAAGCATGCATGTTGTAAGCTAACCAGCCGAGCTTTCTCTCCATCTCCCTCCTTCTCTCTCCATCTCCCTCCTTCTTTCTCTCCTCATCTCTCTTTGTTTCCATCTTTGTTTCCATCTCTCCCAGTCTCTCTCCCACACCAACTCTTTACTGTACATGGATGGATGCATGTGGAGAGTCTTTCATCTCCCTCCTTCTCTCTTCATCTCTTCATCTCTTCCCATTTCTCCTTCTTTCTCTCCTCGTCTTCCTTTCTCTCTTTGTTTCCATCTCTCTCTCCTTCTTTCTCTCCTCACACACTCTCTCTCTCTCTCTCTCTCTCTCTCTCTCCCACCCAACTCTTTACTGTATGTGGATGCATGTTGAGAGTCTCCCATCTCTTTCTCTTTCTCCCCATCTCTCTCCCAACCAACTCTTTACTGTATGTGGATGCATGTGGAGAGTCTTCCATTTCTCCCTCTCTCTCTCTCTCTCTCCATCTCTCCCCCACCCAATGCTTTACTGTATCTGGATGCATATGGAGAGCGGGGAGTCTATGCCAGGGAATTTCAGGTATGCTGATAGTCTCCCAGACATACACCCAGTGTAGGTTTCATAGTCATGGGGAAAATATGTCTGGTCTCAAACAGAGATGGAAATCATATAGGGCCTATAGTTCATTTATATGATATATTGCAAGAACATTTACTTTTGTGAAACGCTGATAGCTTCAATGAAATGCAAGTAAATTAGTAATCATATTTTAAATGGTCTTCTCTGACTCATGAAAACTTACCAGGTTTGCCTAAAAGATATATATCTTCTAGCTGATTTCTATCAGAGTTCTGAATGAGTAGACTACTAGTATTATGCACATTGCAAATGTGTGTGAATTTTAATGCACATGCCATGCTAGTCTAGGTAAACAGACTTTAATGATAGCTAATACTAATTTGCATCGCAATTCATGATAATGAAAGCACAAGCTCGAAGACAAAAGGAAAGAACAAAAATCTACATGTAAGACAGGCTGAAAATGTTTTCTTTTAATATCCTCCACTCTCTTTTACGCTAACTCTCCCCCTCCCTCCCTCCCTTTCTCTCAGATTAGCTAGGGTTCACCTACACGGCTACAGCGGAGTAATTTCCTATCATTCTAGCTGATCGCACCTTTACGATATTTATCCGAGATAAGTAGCCAAACATTGGGCCTTATAGCGTGCAAGGCATTTGATTTTCGCACAGAGGCAATTATACCTTGAGGAAAATTTCAATAGTATCCATATATAGTACAAAACTAAAGCTCAATTGAATCTACAATAAGATTTAATCTTTAATATATTCACCTTTATCCAGAATTGGAGGAATTTCTGATCGAACAGTAAAGGCAAAGCATTGTGCTTGTTTTTCGACGCCAGTTTATTTAACATAAAGTGGCAGTATTCTATAATTGGGTTTACGAACTGAGACTATTCAACTACTTGTAATTTTACATCCTTTTTTCACATACATATTTCTGTACATGTATATTACATGGACCAAAATACACTATTTGCAGATACAACAGCACAAAAAGGAACTGAAATGGTCCAAATTCAATGGAGATATTTTGAGGCATTGAAAGTTCCACACGAGTGCCCTTGGCTCGTGAAAGGTCTGCAGAATTTGTTCTTTTATGAAAATTCAAAATCTTTCAACTTTTGACACCGAAAATACAATGAGAATATAATAGTGTACCAGTGAATAAGATTAATGCACTGCAATGCAACAGAGAGTTTTGCAATTCTTTTAAAGTTATTGCAAGCCCTTCTCAATATTTTGTCTTACTGAGATAGGACCACACTGAATTAGGATATATATACACTTCATGTTATGTTGAAGATTGGTAAGCTTTTACTCTTTCATTGTTGGTTACTTTCTGCCCTGTAGAGCTACTTCCAGATAAATTAAGTTTGATTGCTCTTGTGTATATTTGTTTGTCTTCTTTCAATAACATAGTTGGTTCATGATGATCACTCACTCATTGGGCATGTGGCTACTTTGAAACTTGAAGACATAGATGACCAACTTAAACAGCATTGCATGTCAAAGTAAATTGAGGCATCGCTAAACCAGCACTGCTAAGGTAATATATTGCTTATTGAAATCTTGGTTGAAGATTATGAGGGCCCATTTCAGATATCTCCACCCCCCCCCCCCCCAACCAGTTTGTACATGAGGTGAAATACTGCAGTCATTAAACCCCTCTCTATGCTCCTATTGACATGCAAGTCAGTGCCCCCCCCCCCTCCATACCAACTTTTAATGTAATTAATGACGACAAAGTAGCGAGTCAGCCCCCTCCCTCCCTCCTTCCAAGCCCCTGCTTACTCTACTATATGACAGAGTAACAAGTCACCCCCCTCCCCCCTCCCTCCCCCTCCCTCCCTCCTTGCCCCCATTTATTGCATGTATGACAGGCAGGCTATCGAGTCAGTGAGAGGGAAGACCGGCGCGTGGAGCCAAGATAACGCACCCATCAGGAAGACCTTACGATCCGGCCAATTTCCAAACGCCCTCACCACACAGGAAGCTAAGGGCTAAAGCGCTTCCACCGAACGCGTAATCAGTCCTGAAAACGCCAGCCCTACCAATTAGCAGGGGCTCTGCTCTCCTTTTTTTTAAGTCTCCCTCTTTCCTTCTCTCTTTGAAAGCCTCTTGCTGGATTCGTCTTCTTCTGGTGTGACTCCGCCTCCCCTCGACCCAAGTCGTTCCTGCTGATTAGGGTCGGCTTGTCCGGCCTTCGGAGGGAAGAGTGTCAACGAGAGTTTGAACGCAAAACCCGGGCCTCTTATCGCTCCCTGCCAAATTAGTCGGTCACTTCCCCTCCTTATTTCTCTCTCTCTCGCTAGCCTGCCTCTCTTTTGACAGCTTTACATATTCTCTCTCTCTCTCTCTCTCTCTATCTCTCTACTTCTCTCTTTCCAACTCTGAGGAAAGTCAGCTTGCGGGTTTCTGCACTTGGAGAACGTGTTGTCCAGGAGTGTGGCGTGCGCATTAGTGCAGCTCTGGGACAACCTTATCTCAACTGGCCAAACTAGCTTCCAACTTCCAACTCTCACTCATATCGGGAACAGCTCCTGTCGCAACAACTTGTGACTTTTATCTTCTCTCGTCAAAGAGCATGAGCTTTCCTGCGCGTGCTGCCAAGTTGGAAGCCGCATGCAGAGGTTATCACAAGCCTTCAGGACTGAGAGGGGCAAATGAACTGGTCACTTTGTAATTCAGTCCTCAAACTGGACGGTCATGGTTCTTTTGCTCCAAATGTGTCATTACTTATTCAGTTCTTGAATAACCTCAGCCAGTGGAAGTCTGCATTTTTTGCGACAAGATTAATTTTCATCGCTGTTTCTAGCACCCTGTTTCATGGATCACTTCTGCAGATCAACTAGCATCAGTCTTCAACCTTGTCTTCTAGCAGTTACATAATCAACTGATGGAATGTTCCAACTCCTGTATACACATGGTTCTCTTCACTCATCTTTACATCAACAGATACGTACATGCAGCCTTCTGAAGCAGAGATAATATGGATTCAGTGACGATCAGCATTGGAGGCAAAGGGAGGTAAGTAAGACTCTTCAAAATCTCTGGAAAGGTGTACACTACACATTCCAACCCATATTCAATGCCATAACGGTTGCGGAATAGCTTATGGTGTTAAACTCTGAAAGAATTCCAAAATGAGTTTTTAGAAGTATTTAAGCTCTATACTTAATGAACATAACTCAAAAGTAAACTTCATTTTCACATCATTGTTTGTTCCTCTCATTCACCCCTATTCAAAGCTTTGCTTAGCACTTTATGATGGTACGCAAAGTCCTTTAGCAATTACAATTTTTATTTATTTTACTCGAGTACAATACCCTCGTAGACTCTCCATACAAGTATATATTGACTGAAGTACCTCCCTCCCTTTTTACCCAAAACAAATTTGAGCTTTCTGCAGTTTGTTTGTTCAGAGTTATAAGAACTTTGAGTAGTCATTGTAAAATGATTTCAAAGTATCGAAATGGGGGAATAAAAGGTCATTTCATTCATTCAAGTTCAAAGCTTGTTACCGGTATGTGACTGTACAACGTGACTAAATCTTTCTTGAAATCGGATTAAACATGTACAGAGGGCTACACATGTGATGGTAAGTATTTATTATGACCTCTTTTTTTTTAGAAGATAAAAGGATTGTGCAAAATTGACAGTACCCTTATAATTCTCCTGTAGCGTACAATTGAGTAAATTTCTTTATGAAGTGAGTGTATATGTATATATATTGCAGGTAGTAAGTAACCTTCAAGACAACTTTGTAGTTTAAGAAGCAATAGTAATCAATATAATTTAACATAGACATTTGAAAGGTGTGTGAATAGCTATAGCTAAGAATGAGAAATGTGATCATAAAGACAAGCAGTAACATCAGCAGCATGTATTGCCATGATGACCTGGAGTACGACCACCAACACTACTTCTACCACCACGCCCACCTTGCCATGCCCACCTGGACACGCCCATCTTCACCATATCCCATGCCATAACATACTTCTTTAGAATTCCATACTGAATCTCCGCAACTCTATGGAATGTAAAGAAGTATGTATTGAAACTGGGACCTCACATCACAGTAACAACTTCAAGATGAGATAAGGAGGCACATGTTGGAGCATTGCAAGCAAAGAGGGGGTAATGGAAGTTACCCCCACCACCACACCCATTCAATTTTTTCAATGTTTTTCGATGTCTAGCTTTGTAAATTAATTTTCTTGTTACTTTTTCGTTTATATGACACCTTTTTTATATCATATATGTTTATGTTTGTTATTCTTTCTTTTATATTAGCTTTCTCTCTTCACTTTGTTTTACTCATCTGTAAGTTGTTTTTCCTGGGTATTTAAGTTAAATTCCATGTCTATATGATCTGTTTTATGTGTGTAACATGGACTTGCTGAAAAGCAGTCTTTTTAGGCTGATGTAAATTTTTCTGTGATAATTAAAATAAATTCAATGAACTCAAGGAAAGGTCAAAACTAGAAAATGAATACTTCTAGGAACTTTACATCTGCAGGCAGTCTATCTGTACATGCCCTTAATGGCACACTGTACTACTTGTATACTTGCTCCCTCTGTATAGAAAACAATGCCTAATCGGTGACCAGTGTTCCCCCAGGATCCTCTTTTTTCTGATGTTAATTGAGAGCTGAGTTGATGAGATAGCCACCTGTCAGTGACCCTCCTGGTGGATCTATTCCCTCCTAGCCAAACTAGTACAGACAGCCTTTAACTGTTTATACTATACTATACTGAATGAGATATATATGCAAATACTAAGTTTAAATCATTAATCAAATATCATGGGTTGATGGGTGTGAAGGGTAAAACCATTCAATAGTAAGTCTAGCAATGTTCCTTTACAGGTAATGCAAATATTTGTATGAATTCAGGACATTGGAAATACATTTCCTTATACCATATCAATCTCATCTGTACAGCCGGGTTTAGGAGCAATTATCACAATTGAATCTTTAAGCTTTCTGTACATTCTTTAAAAACTGAAAGGCCTTTCCAGACATACATTCATGTGTGTCTAAAGAAGTTCTAAAACCCAAGAGGCCACTGCCCATTAACAGGGTACGTTCTGGTACACCATACATGTTACAGCCATTCAAAATACTATACCCGGTAGCTACATTAGATTTATAGGAACATGACATGTACTATATATATACTACATGTCATGTTCTTGTAAATCTGACCAGTATCACCTCTATCGTCCATTAAAACTTGGTTAAAGGAACAGTTCTATACCATGTATTCCTATTGTAATGCCAGGATTCATCCTCATATCAACTTCCCCTCCCCCCCCCCCAAAAAAAAAGGAGAGAATTTTGAAATTACCAAAATTCAGTAAACCATCACTTCATCTTGGGGCAGTAAGGGGGTTCCTTTGTAAATATTTTATCTTATATAGTATATTTTAATGGCATGATATCAAAAGGTTGATGATAGCTACAACTTCAGTATGCATGTATCTAGCCCAAGGGATACTCAAGCCTCGGTGCCTACTATAAATACCCTCCACACACAATGCATAAACAGTGGGTGTTAACTTAAAGGTAAAGACCAGTAATGGTCATGCGATTGCATTGTGAAAGAAACGTTGTGGAATCGATCAGAAAAGGTTGATCATCTAGCATCTAGCATCTGCAAGGTTCTGGAATCATCAAAATGATAAGAAATTTGGCCCATTCTTCGTAAAGTTACAAGCACTATACACAGAAAGATGTATATGGGACTACCCTATCTCTCTCACCAGACCATGAGAGAGATAAATTTACCAAATATATGAATTAGTAGGCGGTTTCCCGGCAAATTTTTTATCATCATGTATTAGTCAAAACATATTCTTTCACATGATTGGTAATGAGAGCTTCCATTTCATTTTTTGAAATTGGGGCGTTGCCAATACTGGTCTTTACCTTTAAAGGGGGTGTATCATGGCAAATACTGGTGAACACCATCTACTACTTCTTTCGGACAACTGCACGTAAATGAATAGACTTGATTAACGGTCAGCGCGCGCTAGCGTTCGCGAAACAGACCCGAAGTTCTCCTCACGTTTCGGTTTTGCGTATGCTGCACGCACATGAATGCTGCGGTCACGTCGCCTGTAGTCGTATTATAACCGATTGGCCCCGAGTCAGGCCACGGGAAAGACACATAGTCTGGTCATGCTGCACCACCTTTAATGAAGCATTACACTTTTGCTCACTCCCTCTCAAAAGTTACAAATTGAACGGTAATATTTCTTTTGCAAGGGACATCAGCCCTGGTACTGATTTTTTCCCTACACATTGTTTACACTTACAATTAACAACAATTATTCATACCCCTTGTAAATTTGATGTTTTTTGTACTTTTCCTAACTCAAGAATGAAAGGTTGGATGATTGAATTAGGGCCTTTGTCGAATTCTTTTAGATGTGAGATTTAACATGTACATTCTCAAGAAACATAAATCGAGACAAAGCATACTCTAAAAAATTGCAAGATTTGGTAAGGGTATGAATAATTTAGTTAAAGATAAACTTTAGTACTGGTAATGCGATTGCATTGTGAAAGAAAAGGTGTGAAAGGATCAGAAACAGTTGATCATGTAGCATGTAAGTATTGGTGTGCACTGCAAGGTTCTGGAGTCATCAAAATCATAATAAATTTGACCGAGTCTTGGTAAAGTAACAAACACTCACATAGAAAGCTATATATGGGACAACACACATGGTGTCGGGGATGGTACTACCTTGGTTTCCTTGTCTTTCTATGCTCATTACTCAGCCAGTATACATTTTCTTCCAAAATTGTTTGGCACATGTCATTTATTTGTAATCTTGAACATTCAGTGTAAGTTTCGTTTGATTCTGTGAGAATTAATTTTTTTTTTTTACCAGTACTGGAGTTTATCTTTAACTGTATGTATGTCTATGGTATTGCTAAAGAAATTCTGTGAGACTAGCATGATCAGACAGCTCTTACCCTTGTCTATCGTTAAAGATTGTTTCCCTTTTATAGCCATGTCATGTCCCTACATCTTGATAATCAGGTCTGGCACTTATCTTTATATGTACAAACATTGTCATACAAACAATGCATCATGGGACCTTTCACACTAGCCAAACATTGTATACAGAGCCACCTTGAAAAATTGTCTAGTAAAAATAACTTAAAGAACACAAGCATGGTGAATAATAATCAAAGATAAATGTAAGTCATACAGTCACTGCATCATGGGACCTTTTACACTAGCCAAACATTTTATACAGAACCACCCCTAATCACTGTCTAGTAAAAGAACTTGAAGTGCAATAAGCATGATGAAATATAAATGAGAATCAAAGATACATGTATGAGATAAGAATAGAGCTCCATTTTGTGTTACAGGAACTTTCAGGAAGAAGATTTGTTTTCTTTATATTTACAAACATTGATCAAAACTTATACCTTGGCTTTTAAAGGGAAAGTCCACCCCAAAAATAAGTTTGTTTCGATAGAGGCAGAATAATAAGAAAATCAGGTGAGTGAAAGTTTGAGCAGATTCTGAATGAAAATAAGAAAGTTATGAATTATTGAAGTTGTGATCAATCAAATACAAACTGGCAACTCTGTGACGTATTATACGAGCTCTCCTTCATTTGCTTTGTGCATAATATTCCATAAAATCATGTTTTCTTCGTTATTGATGACGGAATATATATTTGTTCCTTGCAGGGGGAGTAAAGAAACATATTTGCAATTATTATATTTAGGGTGCATGAATGGTTGAAATTTTTCTTGAGGGAAAATGAAAATTTTAGATTTTTTTAGTACTAAGCAAATGGAAGTTGAGCTCGCATTTTACGTCATAGAGTTGCCAATTTGTATTTGATTGATCACAACTTAAAAAATCCTAACTTCCTTATTTTTAATCGGAATTTGCTCAAACTTTCACTGACTTGTTTCTCTCATTTTTCTACTCCTATTAAAACTAACTTAATTTCAGGGTGGACTTTCCCTTTAAGGAGTAAATCATTTGTTTCTTTTAATTTCTTCAAGATTTTCCATATTCAAAACACTCACAGACCAATAAATCACTCTTGGTTAAATTAAGAGATCAAAATCTTTCCCAATATACATGTAAATGTACATGTACTTCAACTAACACGATTCCTACACATCTGAATGAATATCCTCGCTTAAAGAGAAGGTTGAGTTCTGGGAAGAGGTGAAAAATAATTTGTGAGCGTTACTCATTCTTATTATGCAAGTGTGGAAGAACATCAGATAAGACATGTTTCCTGAAAAGCATGGCTCTTCAAATGCCTTCATATTCCAAATATGCATGTAACATCGTAAAAATCGGGGGGGGGGGGGGGGCAGCTTTTTACGCCACGTGTTTGTGTAGTCCCATATACATCTTTCTGTGTACAGTGTTTGTAACTTTACCAAGTCTTAGCCAGATTTCTTATCATTTTGATGATTCCAGAACCTTGCAATACACACAAATTCTTATATGCTAGATGATCAACCTTTTCTGGTCGGTTCCACACCGTTTCTTTCACAATGCAATCGCATGACCAGAACTCAACTTCATCTTTAAGTGTTTATTTTGTGGATCTTAATTGTTGACATTATAATCAATATTTGCTTACTTGTCTATCAATTGAAAGGTGCCATAATACTTAAAGTAAACACATCCTTCTCATCTAAGAAATACAACTGATTAACTCCAACAGATGAGAAAAAATGTTAGCCTCTATCGCCTCTTTGCTGGAAATGAAGAACATGTAATTCTTTTGCATGTTTTGTTTTTGTTTTGATGACACACTAGAATTCAACAATTTTGAATAAAGTTTTCTGTGGCATATAGAGAGTTAAATGTAAGGAATGAGGGGAAGAATAAGAGGTTGATTATGAAGTAGAAGGCAGAGGAGAAGGCAGAGGAGGAGGCAGAGGAGGAGGAGGAGGAGATGATGATGATGATGATGATGATGATGGTGGTGGTGGTGGTGGTGGTGGTGGTGGTGGTGGTGGTGGTGGTGGTGGTGGTGGTGGTGGTGGTGGTGGTGGTGGTGGTGGTGGTGGTGGTGGTGGTGGTGGTGGTGGTGGTGGTGGTGGTGGTGGTGGTGGTGGTGGTGGTGGTGGTGGTGGTGGTGGTGGTGGTGGTGGTTGTGGTGGTGGTGATGATGATGATGATGATGATGGTGATGATGATGATGGTGGTGATGATGATGATGATGATGATGGTGATGATGATGGTGGTGATGATGATGATGATGATGATGATGAGGGGAGCAGGAGAGGGAGGAGGAGAGGGGAGCAGGAGAGGGCGGAGGAGAAGTGAGAGGAGGGGGAAGTAGAAAGATGATTATCAGGAGAAGGACGAGGATGAGGGGTAAGTACGAGAAAGACGAGGAAGAGGAGGAAGAGGATGAGAGTTGGTAGGAAGAAGGATAGGAAAAGCAAAATGAGGAGGAGCAGGATAAGGAGCAGGAGCAGGAGGAGAGGGGAACTAGGAGGATGATTATCAGGAGGAGGATGAGGGGTAAGTAAGAGGAAGAGGAGAAAAAGGATGGGAGTAAGGAAGGATAGGATAAGCAGGATGATGAGCAAGAGAGAAGGAAGAAGAGGATTAAGAGGATTAGGATTAGGTGGCAGAGGAGAAGCTAGGGTGATTAGGAGGAGAAGTAGCCTATAATCTAGGCGGAGTGCCGAGCTTTTTTCTTTGCTGCTAGACTAACCTTAAGCAGAACGTCTGATACGGCGAGACTACGAACCGTGAGCCGCGCACCGCCTATACTCACTGGTCTAGCTTTAGTCGTTTTTTTTTTATTATCGACCTTGAATCCGTGGCAGTTTTTCGTACGAAAACTGCCACGGATTCATGGTCGATAATAAAAAAAACAACGACTAAAGCTAGACCAGTGAGTACAGGCGGTGAGCCGCTTCGCGACTCACGGTTCGTAGTCTCGCCGTATCAGACGTTCTGCTTAGGGTAATTAGTCTAGCAGCAAAGAAAAAAGCTCGGCACGGTTCGTAGTCTCGCCGTATCAGACGTTCTGCTTAGGGTTAGTCTAGCAGCAAAGAAAAAAGCTCGGCACTCCGCCTAGATTATAGGCTAGAGGAGAAGGGGAGGAGAAGCAAGAGAAGGAAGAAGAGGAGAAGGAGGAGCAGGAGCAGGAGGGGGAGGGGAAGAAGGAAAAGAGAAAAGGGCTCCCAAGACTGATAATCTATGGTACCACAAAAGATGACATCAACGGTAATGGTTCAAGGAAGGGGGTGAATGATGAAAAATGAAGACATGTAAAATTTCTTTGGTACAGATGTACAGAGCTGGAGGATGCATGCAGACAAATTAACGCATGAATGTGGAACAGAATGTAGAAAATTATGAATTATAGAAAAAGCAAAATGGTGATGAGGAAAATGAATGTGGTCGAGATGGAGGCTGGAAGAGGAGGGTGATAAGGAAGAAAAGAAGAATTAAACATTAATAAAAATGATGCAATCTAAAACTGCGTTTTTTAACCGGGTGCTGCTGTAAAAATTATTTTTTTCTTCTTCCAGAAACCGCTAGAGTATGTAATTTGACATTTTGACAGCAAGCCTAGGTGACCGAAATTACTTTTTTTTTTAACCACGCTTTTAACATTGAGAAACATGATAAATCTGAGCAACGAGATGCCTGAATATCCTCATATTCATGTATTGAGGTCATGACCAAATTAATTACTTTTTTCATTAAAGGATATTTGGTGGCAAGGTGCCTACATACAGTACTTCATATATTTTCTAGTGTGTTGATTACAAAATAATATTTTACCATTTTATAAATGTCTTCTTCTTTTTAATGGGAAAAAATGTGCTCGGCAACTGCTCATATGTGTGTACATCTCAACACTTGACGAGTGCCAGAGTGATGCAAAATTAAAATTCTGTGATGAATTTTGGATCAAAGTGACGCAAAGATTTAAAGGGTGCCATGACTAACAAAAGGTTGAAAAAGGTTGGAAAAGGTTGGAAAAAGCTGATCTAAGATATAAATCTCCTGCTTAAATGAATTACATCATACAAACCCCCTCAAGTAATGATTTATATCCTTCTGCAAACAGCATTCAAATACAAAAAAAGACATCAGAATGGATGAAAAGAAATAAAGAGAGAGAGAGTTAAAGAGGGTGGGGCATCACTTTTTGTCTCATAAAATGTCTCATAATTGTCTCCTTTATATTTCCAATGTGTAAGAATTTCGCAATGCTCCTGAAAATGATCAGAATGACTTCAAATACTCATTTATATCCTTCTACCACCAACCCTTATAGAGAAGGAAGTCATTGGCAAGTTAACAGGAATCCCTCCTATCTCCTTCGATGATCCGCGTTCTTGAGGCTAACCTGGAGTGGCGCTCGACCTCCAAAGAACTAACCGCGAAACCGATCTGCCTCTAATTCTGATTTCCTCTGTGAAAATTTGGTAATATGCTGTGCTGCCAAAACTTGTCAACGCCGGGAACATTCAAGATTCTTTGACTGAAGGCATGACAGCCCTTACACCTTCGGTAGCGTACCGGAGGATGTATCAGAAACATGACTTGGTTTCTAATATATGGGACTACGTATCAAGCAATCACACATTGTAACCATCCATGCGTGATCTTTTAAAGAGGAGGTTGTGGTCTGGAGAGGTTGAAAAACAATTTTTTAGCTTTTTTGTTCTTTTGCTGTAAGTGTGGAAGAAAATCCCCCCCCCCCCTAAAAAAAAAAAAGTGTCCCCTGAAAATGATGGCTCTTTAAATGCCCTCATATTCAAAATGCATGTATGAAAAAATGTCTGAAAAGTTTGGACCAAACTCACATTCCACAATTTTGTGTAGTCCTACACACATATAATTTTATTTCTGTGTTCACTGCATGTGACTTGGCGGTGACTAATTCTACAGTATTTTAATTGTTATGGCTACTATAATCAAGTTTTTTCCAATTGCTTCCACACAGTTTCCCTATAAATGATTCAATTGGATGATCACAACTCAACTTTATCTTTAATTCAGCACAATAATTCTAGTCCTGATTTATCAAACAGATCTGGGACAAGCCATACAAAGCTTTATTTGTGTGAAATAAAATCCTGAATTCTTTGTGAATACATTTCATGTTCACAAAGCAAAACAAAAACCCACATGGATTCTCAGCTCAAAGTGCAACATTCTTCCCTCTGTTGACTTCAGATATCAAATGTTTGCAGAAAATGAAATAAATCAAACAAGCTGCATGTAGTTAGCTGAGATAAGTCATTAATAACAGAGGAAGTAGAAGTTGTAAATTTATCATATAAAGCAGCAATAGTAAAAGTAGTCATAGTAGAAGTAGTAGTCTTCACAGAATTATCAGTAGCAGTAACAGTAGCAGTAGTAGTATAGCTATAGCAACAGCAGTAGCAGCAGCAGTAGCAGTAGCGTTAGTAGCTCTAACAGTAGTAGTAGCAGTAATAGTAGTAGCAGTAGTAGTAGTAGCAGTAGCAGTAGTAGTAGTAGCAGTAGTAGCAATAGCAGCAGTGGTAGTAGTAAAAGTATCATGCAGCAGCAACAATACTAATACTAATAGTAGTTGCAGCAGCAGTAGCAGTAGTAGCAATAGTAGCAAATAGCAGTGGCAGTAGCTGTAGTAGCAGCAGCGGTACTCGTAGCAGTAGCACATTCGGTAAAGATGACATAAAAATCAAGTTTTAAATATTCTCAAGATTCATATTGATTAGGTCTTACAATAAACCTGAACCCACCCCTCTCAAAAAAAATCTTCCATATTTCTGTGACCTGAGTCACCTTCTCTCACCCAAGAAACCTGCCCAGATATGAGTCACTTTAACGCTATTACTCCGCTGACAGATGTCGTAATTTACCAAAATCAAATCAGCCTTATCACCACGAAGACTAGACGCGCGCTGCTTTGTTTAGCAGGCATCGGGGGGGGTAATGCAGTTAGGGAGGATAGAGTAACTGCGGGTAATAATCTACGATAACACATGTTCTAATCTTCAAGAGGGGGTTTAGAGAGCCACTGGATGCGGTATATATAGGTAAGAACACCCGGGAGAGTTATAAAGCTCCAGAAACTCAGAAGTCGAGACTAAATCCACTGGAGATTCTTTCAAAAGGCAAAGATGTATAAGGGTGAGCTCAAGTGCAGTCAGAATAACCCAGATAAAACTCTTTTCAGGTGTCTTGGGGTGCGTTCATCAGAAACAGCGTTTCTATACATACATGTATGCACTTTCTCCACTCCCCGGGGAGCATTCCACCAAGAGCTACTAGGCTCAAATTGCTAAGCATACTGCATTGGCTTTCACATCCTACCGGCCGGGTACCCATTTAACACCTGGGTGGAGAAATGTCTTATTAAAGGACATTAGTGCCGCAGCGGGACTCGAACCGCAGACCTAGTGATCGACAGTCCGGCAACGTATCTACTCGACCACAACACCTTTGCATTTATCTTCTCTCAGAAATGTGATTCTGGCTTATTCTCACATTCAAAACGAATTTTGTTTCTGCGTTTCAATATACCCATATTTAAAGACGTTTGAAAATAGGCTGGCGTTTATCACCATACAAATTTGCCTTTTAGAACCCCGTTTGAAAACGCTAATTTTAGGCCAGAAAAGGGATGATAAACGCATCCTTGGATTTTCATTGATTGCTAGACACTTACAAATTCAAGATCTTGTGAATCGAGAAAAATGTTAAACTAATGAAAGGTAAAAGAAATCTATATCCTGGGCCAGGATGTAAATTGGCTTTTTGTATGCATAATTGTACTAGTTCTATGGGATTGCCAAGCTGTACAAACTAGGCCCTTTCTTATGAACAGTTGTGATAAATCCCTTATTATCAATCACAATTATTTACATGAGAGATAGGAGACAACAAAGTTGCAATTGATTAGAAAGATTCTCTCTGATTCTACCCCCCCCCCCCCCTTCAAAGCTCTCTTGCAATATTTTGTATAACGAACATCACACACCTTGGTACTCTAACTGGAATGAGTACAATACCCAATATTTCACACATTAACACTTCTGTATCAATTCCTGAATAAAATTTTCTTCCAAAACGTTGTATTACCAGGATAAAAAATGTATGGAGTATGGAGCCATTGGATACCACAATTATTTCAATTTCATGACCTCTAAAAACATTGCAACATTGCATGAAAATGTTCATCTACATAAGGACAGGTTTATTTAATCACAGATTGTATCATCAGTTCCTGATTTGATAATATTATTCCCAGTTGCATTTAAGTATAATAATAATATAAGTGGCCTCTTATAATTCAATATTTCTAAATTCATAATGATTAAAGGGATTAAAAAGCATTTAGAAAGAGATTAAGATCTGCATACATCTACAAAACAGTGTTTGTAACGAAAGTGAAAGTACTGAAGCTAATCAAATTAATGAGCAATTTCCAACAAAATAAAGAACAACATGTTTATAGAAGAAAAGATAAATTGAGAATTCAAGAAAAGCGGGGTTTACAATAATGGTTTTGTTCATGGGAAATTTGATTAGTCCTTTATGAGGAAATTATTCAAACTCTTTTGGTTTACCACTAAAGGCTTCAGTTACCAGAGCTATTGGGTATATGATAATGGTTTTGACAGTATAACCTAGAGAAAATTCAAAAGGGAAAACAATTAAAAAAAAAAAGTTATTTACCGGTAACTCTTTATATGCCACGCAAATACTATTCCGTGTGATAATATAATAATAATAGTTCGTTCTTATATTGCGCTTTTCAGGACCGCAGGCCCCTCAAAGCGCTTTACAGATGTATATTATTACCCGTCATCGGATTCAGGCTTAACTGCACACAATGTATGCACATTCTCCACTCCCTGGGGAGCATTCCAGCCAGGGGTCATTTTTACAAGCGCACACTTGCTCATCTAACCACATTAGCTTTCGCATCCTACCGGGTACCCATTTAACACCTGGGTGGAGAGTGGCAAATGTAGATCAATGTCTTGCCAAAGGACATTAGTGCCGCGACAGGACTTGAACCACGGACCTTGTGATCCACAGTCCGGTGACATATCCACTCGACCACAACACCTCGGGGATAGATATACCAAAAAATTCAGGATTGTTTAATTGTTTGCAGGGCAAGATTAATCTATGCCAGAATTTAAATGGTTGTCATGGAACTGGTCAGGATCAAAAATGGGTAATTTTGAAAAGGAATTGTATTCCAAAAAGCAATCTTGGTGTCAATTGGTGCCTATTGTTTTGTGCAAAATCGCGCGTATGGGAAATGAGCGACCAACCATGCAGAGATAAGAGGAATCAAAGAGTTAAAGACTATTAACTCATAGGACCATTGCCTACTGGAACCTTGTGGCCCCTGTATCAACCCTATGGCAATGAATGAATTCAGTAGTCATGGGTTCGATGATGACATTGCCTTTGATTTTTACCAGTGATAATCGTGGAATCAACAATTATCAAAAGATATTTTGAGGAGAGCTTTGATATATTTTGATTTATTATTTACAAAACTATCGATCTGGCATCATGACGGAAAATATTTAAAAAATACTGCAATATTTTCAGACCAGTTTTTGCATATTAAAACAGGATTTAACAACTAACTGAAATAATAATGAGTTAGAACAACTCTTCTTCTTCAATTTGAATTTTCAATCATTTCATTTGGTGGTTTCAAAGGCGAGATTTTACAATTTAGCTGAGACTCTTTTGACAAAAGCTTTTGCACAGTTAATTGTACCCAAGCCCCGCGCCTGTTAAAAGTGGCTGGGTGCTTTAAACATTAATGTAGGATAGCGGTATGAAACCTCGATTATAACAAATATCTGGGCTTGACAGTGACGGGCATCTGGGATGCTAGGTGCCCATAATCTACTTTTTGGACCCCTACAATTTCAAATGTTTAACAAGGGACACATCATATGTTTGGAGCCAGAAGGGCAGCAACAGAGAGTTAACGACCTTCTCACTCCAAGAGGATAATTCATACGGCGGATTCTAAGAATCTCAATAAAGCCCCCCTCCCCCTCCAAGAAAAATAGATAAATTAGTGCGTAGCCATGATAAAGGAAAACATTTTGGGGTGGTTCATCTCGTAATAGCAACAAAGTACAGAAAAATGTTTCCACATTGTACTGCTATTTTGTAATCTTTTCATGATTAATTGTAAATAATGTGATATTTTATTTGATTGTTTCAATAAAACACATTAACACAATTATTTTGTTTAATATTTAAAAAAGTACAGAAAATTGTTAACATTATTACTGGACATGAACTCAAAACAGGTGTAGTGAATGAAGAGAATCTGGGTCAACGTGCAATAGGGGAGGGGCCCGGGCTGGAGGAAGGCGCACAGGCCAAAAAGCTTTACGTATGAAAACCGATTATTCCCCGCTCCATGCAGGACAACGACTCTTGATAAAGCAATCACAGGATTACCGTCAACGTGTTTGTAATCTCTCTTGTTGACAAGGTTTATTTTGGAGTCGATCACAACATCTTGACAGCACAACCAACAACGCCAAATTGGACCTCTGGGACTACACAATACACAAACATTTTATGAGCTTAGGGTCTTGGTGAAACAATCCGATAGGAATCTGGAGGTGAGATCTTAAAGAGTGTCGGCCGTGTTTATGGACGAAGAGAGATATCAAGGTTTATTCTTGATCTACTGCATCCAGAAGCTCCTTCAGGATGTACAATTTTTAAGAGGATGGGTGGAGAACGGAACAAATAGGTACGAAAAAAAACCTAAATTTATGAGCACGAGGACATGCAGTCTGGCGAGTTGAAACCGAAAGTACGTTCATTCATTCATTCATGGGGCTGGAATAAGATGATGAAGTTACACGATGGGAGAGAAAACAGGGGAAAAGGCCTAATGAATAATTTCCCGAGCACGGAGCCTGGGCTAAGAAAACTTTGAAGATAACGGCTTCTGCGGGGTCCTCATGAATCATTGGGAATTTCCTGCCCGGACCATGGGGACGTGTGATTATACACTTTGCATCAGTACCGCAGTCACTTACGATTAGCGCTCAGGACGGCACTTAATATCATTATCGTAGTGACAGGGCGAAACCGACTGCCTGGGAACACGGCATTGCGGTGATAACGTCTTGATGCCCTCCCCCAAAATATGCTCTCCTTGCGAAACATCTTGCGGTTGGTCACTTTTTTGTAATCAAGCTCCGCCACTCGGCCTTTAAAGCGGTTGCTCTACGTAAATGCAAACGCGGAGTTCCTCCTCGAGAGAAGGCTCGCTCCAGCTACGAATAGAAAGTAGGGATAGAAAGTTGCTACAGCGGTCACTTTATCGCTCACAGACACCCGACGTTGCAAGAGGTTGTCATACGCAAATGAAAACATTTTGGTAGCGAATGTCAAAGCCAAAAGTGGATCAGTTATTCCCATCTGTTCACAGTTAGAGTCTGCGGTTACAGATTAAAAGCAGGCTGGTTTTGTAGAAAGCATGTTTCCATTTACCTGCCATACTTGTGGCTAAACTCTTTGGGGATCAAAGCTTGGGTATATGTAGAATTGATTTGGTCTAAGGGTACATCTTGTTTGATAGAAGAAAATGGATTAATTGGGTACGTACTACCAACCTTAATATTTGATATGTCTTGTTTAAACATTACACTGAGAAAAAATGGGGAGAAAATTTCCCTAAAGCTACATCACTACAGCAAAATAAAACCCTTTAACGCATAATAACGGCAGGTAGGTGGGAGTAGAATAGTTTGTACATCGAAAGGCCTTTTGATGAAGTAAGTGAAATGTGCAGCTATTTTGCAATCATATTGCACTGGCTCCATGCAGTAGCCATATTAGTATAAGACCTTTTTTAACCCTTGCTTTCTTACAACCGATTTCAAGGAATTATATTTAGAATATCTAGAATATATATTCATAAACATGTATATAGAAATAGATAACCATTTTATATATCACACTTTCTTGAGTACCAGTGCATTAATTAGTGAACACTTCCTAATTCGGTTCTCGACATACATTTTGACACAATCAATAATAATAATTATTTTTTAATATATGTTGAGAATGAGGAGGAGTTGTGCTATTTTAGAATAAAGTTGTTTAATTAAACTGTGATTAATAAAATGAGTTGTCTAAACTCTTAAGGTTAATTTTTGACATGCAAATCCGGTAATACATGATTTAAAATTGTTCTGTAAAGTTATAAGTGATTGACCTATTCTGGGAAGTGTAGAGATACAGACAGAGTTGATTAACATAGTCTACAAACAAAATTTAAAGAGAAATAAAAAGAGAATTTTAATATTTTCCTCTCGCTCCCTCCAAATAAGACATGAAGGTTATTTGTTTTCTCCTCGGGAGATAAGATCACCCAAGAGAGACAAAACAGGTGGTCTTTATAGACAGGCGGCCGTACAGATTTCTAAAGTACGTGTTTCAATGAGAAACCATTTTCAAGGGAAACAAAAAATGTGGTCTTTATAGACAGGTGATCTTTATAGACAGGTGGTCACTAAAGCAGGTTTGACTGTACTGCTTTTTTTCAAATGTTAAATTCTCTGCCAATCAATGAAGATGGCAGTACTGAATTCTGAACTCCATATGAATTAAATCATTATAATATGCAAGACTACTAATAGCATGTTATTCTCTGAATATACTGTTAATTGCATGAAAGCTATAAACTGATATGTCCATGACTCCCTTGTCTTCGAAAGAGATTCAAATAAAATTTATCTAGCATATGTGATGCAACTTTAAAGATAAAGTTGAGTTCTGGTCATACGATTGCATTGTAAAAGAAACGTTGTGGAATCGATCAGAAAAAGTTGATCATCTAGCATATAAGTATTGGTGTGTACTGGAAGGTTCTGGAATCATCAAAATGATAAGAAATTTGGCCCAGTCTTGGTGGAGTTACAAATTATTTTTCACCTCTTCCCAGAACTCAACCTTCTCTTTAATTATATATAGTAAGCTTTGGGAGCAAGTCCCCTTCAAGAGAATGCTACATGACTTAATGACCCAATTCCCCGTAGAGAGAAATGCTTACAAATTTAACGCCAGGGTCCCCTTTAAGAAAAATGTTACCAGACTGAATAGTCCCCCTACAAAGAAATGCTCCCAGACTTAAGGCATGAGTACCCCTTTATAAGAAATGCTACCAGACTTAAAGGGAGGCTTTACTACTTCAGCCAGAAGGGATTAGACCACCCAGTGAGCCAGCGAGGTCACTGTGAAAGGTGGCTATCTCATCAACTCAGCTCTCATTTAACATAAGAAAAAGAGGATCATGCATGGGGGACCAACAGGCACCGATTTGGGAAGTTTTCTATATAGAGGGAGCAAGTAGCTACAAGTAGGACAGTGGGGCTTTAAAGAGAAGGTTGAGTTCCGGGGTAGAGGTGAACAATAATTTGTGAGCGTTATCATTGTATTATGCACGTTTGGAAGAACATCAGATAACAAAATGTTCAATGAAAAGCATGGCTCTTCAAATGGTTTAATATTCTAAATATGACAAGTAACAGCTTAAAAATGAGGCCCACATTTTTATGCAACATATTTGTGTAGTCCCATATACTTCTTTCTGTCTACAGTGCTTGTTACTTTACCAAGACTGGGCAAAATTTCTTATCATTTTGATCATTCCAGAACCTTGCAGTACACACCAATACTTGCGTACTGCATGATCAACTTTTTCTGATCGGTTCCACAACGTTTCTTTCAAAACGCTATCGCATGACCAGAACTCAACTTTATCTTTAAGACCCGAGTCCCCCTTTAAAAGAAATGCTACCAGACTTAAAACCAGGTTCTTCCCCCCTCCTCTTTATCTTAATTTGAACATGAAGGGAGTTTCCCCCGGTTTAATGTTGGCAAACCATAAATTGGGACAGGTATATTAGAGGGGATTTACCCGGTTAAATGGAGAGGAAGAGCAAATAGAAGGGGGAGAGAGAGAGGGAGGGGGGAGAGGGAGGGGGAGAGGGAGGGGGAGAGGGAGGGGGAGAGGGAGGGGGGGAGAGAGAGAGAGAGAGATGAAGGGAGAGGGTATGTGTGTGGGTGCGCATGGGTGTGTGTGAGAGAGAGAGATCATACAGAATGATCTAGTGAGAGAAAATGGGGGGGGGGGAAGAGATACGAGGGGAAAAAGAGATACGAGGGGAAAAAGAGATAAGAGGGAAAAGAGGGGAGGGGAGAGAAAAAGGGTACGAGAAAAGAGAGGATTAAGTTAAGAAGAAAGCAAAAAAGGGAGAGTGAGAGAGAGAGTGAGAGAGAGAGAGAGACAGAGAGAGACAGACAGAGACAGAGACAGAGAGAGAGAGAGAGAGAGAGAGAGAGACAGACAGACAGAGAGGGGGATGGATAGACAGAGGAGAAGGGGAGGGAGGAGGAGTGTTGCAATCAACACTGAACCAAATGCTTTTGAACCTTTTGAACCTGATTTTTTTCCCCCTTTCTTTAACAAAACATAGTCTTCCTTTTGCAATATCACAGAATCAGCACAATGCTCAACACAAACTCTTAAATATAAAAATGATGACCCCTATAAGGCTATATCCACTTGACTTTCCCCCTTTTTCTCACAAGAAAATAAGGGCGCGTTCATGCTTCACTTTTTCTGGCCAGAATCAGGCATCTGTTACGCGTTTAGTTTAAAACACTGTTGCGTTCATGCTTACTTTTGTAGAATCACCGAAAAACGGCGATCACGATCGCCGATCGTAAACTCACAAAAAGATGCGTTTACAATTTGTAAACGCGTTTAAATGGGGTCAACGCACTGACCTCTAGTGGGTGTACGCATGGACCATGGTCTACATAGCATGCGCATTTCAAGGTTGCGAATCCAGCTGCTAGGCCAATTAAGGCCACCAAGGGAGAATTGCCTGGAGAAGTGAGCATGAACAGTACACCGTGGAACTGCGATTACGATGAGCGTTTAGGATGAGCGTTACAAATCGCTCATTCTACCTTCAAAATCAAGCATGAACGCGCCCTAAGATGAGCAAGCTCGAGCCCCATGTGTCTGGCAGTAGGAGCCTATCCTTTCTATTCGGAAGTCCTGAATTGCTCCATATCTTAATTACAGGACGGGAAAGAGAAATATTAAGAGCACCCAATGCTAATTATAACCTAATTGAATGTATAATTAGTGGAAGATTCATGTAATCATGCTTCTCTAATTAAATTACGTTCCATTCTTGGTTGGCATTTCTTTTGCTGCAAACATGAGGTACATTTGTAAAAGTCAGTTCAATAATGTTGGACAATGATATAGCCAGAAGGGATGTAGATAGAAAATTAAATTGAGACAATTATTTTTTTTTTCTCTCACCATTTCACCATAGTTGTATGTACAGTGTATCTCAGTTATGTCCACAAACTATCAAATTAAAAGAGGCTTTAATCTCAGCCGCCCCCCCCCCTCCCTCTCTTCCCTTCTCTCTCTCTCTCCCTCTCTCTCTCTCTCTCTACCTTTCTCTTTCTCTCTATCTCTCTCTATTAGGGTGTCTGAACGATTTTTCAATTTTCAATTTGGGATCGTTTTTCACCATTTTTGTTTGATATTTGAATAAACAGTGTAATCAGAATAATACATTTCAAATTTGAAGCTTCACCGATGTTTCTATCAAAAGATACAGCCCCTCCAAAACGCTGGTATATTCATATCATTTTGGTCAAAATCGACGAAAAAGACGTCCACGCAGAGTGATGTTGTTTTGCTAAATTAGCCAAACAGCTGTATCGCGCGATATGCAAGCGTATGCATATCGTACGCATGCTGCTCAGCCAATGCGCGACTTGCAGCTTGAGCCCCGTTGTCTCCGCGATGCCTGCCATTGACTAGTATGGGTAGCCATTCGCGTAAATAAAACCCGGAAGTAAATACACGTTATAGTCAATGGCAATATCGCGGAGACAGTCTCCGCGATATTGCCATTGACTATAACGTGTATTTACTTCCGGGTTTTTTTTACGCGAATGGCTACCCATACTAGTCAATGGCAGGCATCGCGGAGTCAACGTGGCTCAAGCCGCAAGTCGCGCATGTTACGCGATGTAACCATGGTTTGGACTGAGCGGAGCGCACGCCCCCTAATTAGCTGATCCACCAAATAGCGGGAAGGGTATTTTTAAACTGTAATCAGTTGTGATCCCTGGGGGCTAGCGAAAATATGAGCGCATAGAATTGTTCCTTAGGACTGGGACTACTTATCGATCGGGGCGTCATATCTCAAAAGTGACAAACCTCGGAGTTAGCCAGGACACAATGTTTGAATCGCTGTTTTGACCAAGATATTTTTAGAATTTCGAGGCAACGCCCTTTGGAAATATTGGAATTCACCTGCTCTTTCAAATGACACCTCATTTATTGAGTATCACCTTCAGGATCACAACAGATAAAGGTTTGAAGTTCGAATTGAAAAAAAAAACTTGACTTTTTTTGCATGGTCGCGTAATGCACGTAGACCGCATAGGGATGCGTGCAATCTCTATGGGAAGAATTTTAGCACACAACATCGGGTGCGCGATCAGACACCCTATCTCTATCTCTATCTCTCTCCCCTTTCTCTTTCTCCCTTTTCTCTCTCTCTCTTTCTCTCTATCTCTCTCTCTCCGTCCCCTTCTCTCTTCCCCTTCTCTCTCCACCTTCTCTCTCTCTCTCTCCCTCTCTCTCTCGTTGACTCTCTCTGTCATCCCTTCCCCCACCGTCTTATGTCACCCCTTCTCTTTCTGTCTGTTTTCTCCCTTTCTCCCCCCCCCCCCCCATCATTTTTTTTCTCCCCCACCCCATCTTTCAGTCACCCCTTCCCCCCCCCCCCTCTCTCTCTCTCTCTCTTTCTCCCTCTCTCTCTCTCTTTCCCCCTCACTCTCATCTCCACTCTCACTCTCTCTTGGCATGTGTCATCAGCATGCAGTGACCTTGCGCGAGGAGAATCTAAACTGCTTATCTAGGAGCACAACTTAACTCTGGCTGACAAAAAATGACAAATTTCGTCTTTTGGCCATCAATCAAGCCCTGAGCCAAAGGTGGCTAACGTTGATTGGGAGTGGGCTAATTGATGAGAAGATAGAAAGAAAAGGAGGAGGAGGAGGAATAGAAAGAAAGATGATTGAGGGAAGGAGGTAGAGAGGTAGAGAGAGAGAGAGAGAGAGAGAGAGAGAGAGAGAGAGACTGAAGGTGGCTAACGTTGATTGGGAGCGGGCTAATTGATGAGAAGATAGAAAGAAAAGGAGGAGGAGGAGGAATAGAAAGAAAGATGATTGAGGGAAGGAGGTAGAGAGGTAGAGAGAGAGAGAGAGAGAGAGAGAGAGAGACTGAAGGTGGCTAACGTTGATTGGGAGCGGGCTAATTGATGAGAAGATAGAAAGAAAAGGAGGAGGAGGAGGAATAGAAAGAAAGGTGATTGAGGGAAGGAGGTAGAGAGAGAGAGAGAGAGAGAGAGAGAGACTGAAGGTGGCTAACGCTAATTGGGAGCGGGCTAATTGATGAGAAGATAGAAAGAAAAGGAGGAGGAGGAGGAATAGAAAGAAAGGTGATTGAGGGAAGGAGGTAGAGAGAGAGAGAGAGAGAGAGAGAGAGAGACTGAAGGTGGCTAACGCTAATTGGGAGCGGGCTAATTGATGAGAAGATAGAAAGAAAAGGAGGAGGAGGAGGAGGAATAGAAAGGAAAAGGAGTGAGGGAAGGAGGTAGAGGGAGAGAGAGAGAGAGAGAGAGAGAGAGAGAGAGAGAGAGACTGAAGGTGGCTAACGTTGATTGGGAGCTGGCTAATTGATGAGAAGATAGAAAGAAAAGGAAGGAGGAAGATAAAAAGAAAAGGAAGGAGGAGGGATAGAAAGAAAGATGAGTGAGGGAAGGAGGTATAGGCCTACATTTATTGCAGGTTGGCTACATAAATCTAGGGTTATAATTTCCAAAGCTCTTTGGAAGCGCATAGAGATGTTGTTTCATAATGTATCATGCGCTAAACAAGAATTGAATATTGTGATTATTATTATTATAATCTCAATGGAAGTTCTAGAGGAGTAGAGAGAGTGTAATAATAAATTCAAGGCATTCACGTAGGATAGGGGATGAATTATTATTTTAAAGTTGCCCACTTCAATTTCAGTCCAACAGCTCGAAAGATGTTAAAACGTTTAGGGACAATAATAATGAAAATAATAATAATATGATATTGGTGAGGTGCAGAATCCAATCAAAATCAAATGCTCCAGGCACACTTACTTGTGAAACAAACAAAAAAAACGAAAAAAGAGATCACATAAAAGCATTTGCATTATAAACAAAGGAACAAAAGTATGTTAGAGTAAGGGTAGTTCCTTCTCAAGTGCTTGAGACCACGAAAATTTCAGAATATGCAGTTCTGATATATAATTTCCAAATGGGAATAGCGAATCAGTTGATTGTAGTCAAGAAACATTGTTATAAAGCTAAAGTAATATCAGTCTTGAGAGTGAGCAATACAACATTAAGAGTTTATTATTTACAATTTCATCACTTAAGACTCGATTTCAACCGCGACAACTATCATTGAATATTGTAAGATCGCATATGCTTCCAATATGTTCATTTGAACCAAATCCATGACCCCATACCAAAACGTTGTATTACCTTTAAACATGTAACAGTGGTAGGGTTTGAAATTTGCTTGTTTGGGTTTAAAAATCAGTAACCGGTTAATATTTATTGTCAACCAAAATTATATATGAAATATTAGTCATAAAATGTGTTTGAAAATGCTTCAAAATATGGCTCAGATTGCACCAGAGTGAATCTAAGAACCTTATACAGCCCTTAAAGAGATTGGGTATCTTTGTCTCAGATTCTGAAACAAAATCCTGGACTTAGCTCATGCTGCAATCATAATTATAAACCTTTAGGCCAGTCAGGAATCCCATGACTTTTACAAGTCGATCGCCTGTCTGATTATCAAGATATTTATGATTGCAAATCAAAATGTTAAAAAACGTTTTCCTAACGTTTTTTATAACACTATACAGTCTATTGGGAAAAATGAGTATGGTAAAACCGGTCACTCAAAGATTTTTACTTTTTTTGAGGCACTTCATGATCATTTTGAAGCACACTTTTTTAGGGCTTTAATATACACCATATCACAGACACTGATAACACGTAGGGCCATGCATCTCAAGAGTTAACATCGTTGTCACCAGGGGCGTCGCTAGACCTTTTTCAGTGGGGGGGGTGTAGAGGCCAACGATTACCGACAAAACTAGCCACCAATTACCGACAAAATTAAATGTCCAATATCTACAAATTCAACCCTATAAACCTGGGGCCGAAGGCTAAATTGTTTTTCCTATGGACTATCTATAGTACTTGCTAATGCGCAAAATGGTCATTTTCCTCGACGACATAAATATACTAATTATTTCTTTAATTTAGTCAGCATCATAGCTATATATTTTAATGCAGGCGCTAGTTGAGCTAGGATGTTATTTTAAGGAGGGGCGGTAGTGAGCAAGAGAATCACTTAAAAGTGCGCTCATTATAGAGGGGTGTGGGTGATGGGACTTCCGCGCGAAGCGCGGAATCTTAGACGTTTCCTTAAATTATGAGAAAAAGCAGACGATTCAGTGTACTGTTCTCGACTCTTAATCCTTATCTGAATGAAGCTTCCCGCGCGAAGCGCGGAAGTTTTGACGTTTCATTAAATTATTAGAGAAAGAAGACGATTCGTCGTACCGTTTTCGACTCTTAATAAGCCCTATTCATCTGAATGCAGTTTCCCCTCTCGCGCGAAGCGCGAAAGCTTTGACGTTTCCTCATATCATTAGAGAAAGAACACGATTCGTTGTACCGTTTTCGACTCTAAATAAGCCCTATTAATTTTGTCTGAATTCAGTTTCCCCCTCTCGCGCGAAGCGCGGAAGCTTTGACATTTCTTTAAATTATTAGAGAAAGAAGACTATTCGTTGTACCGTTCTCGACTCGTCTAAGTGAAGTTTTCCCCTTTCGGAATTTTTGGCGTTTCTTCACAATATAGAGAAAGGTAGACGATTCATCATACCGTTTTCGACTCTCATTCAGCCCTATTCATCTGAATTCAGTTTCCCCCTCTCGCGCAAAGCGCGAAAGCTTTTACGTTTTATTAGAGAAAGAACACGATTCGTTGTACCGTTTTCGACTTTTAATATAAAGCCCTATTTGTCCGAATTCAGTTTCCCTCTTTCGCGCGAAGCGCGGAAGCTTTGACGTTTCCTTAAATTATTAGAGAAAGAAGACGATTCGTCGTACCGTTCTGGACTCGTCTAGATGAAGTGTTCCCCTTCCGCGCGAAACGCGGAATTTTTGGAGTTTCATCACAATATAGAGAATGGAAGACGATTCCTCGTACCGTTTTCGAATCTTATTAAGCCCTATTCATCTGAATTCAGTTTCCCCCTCTCGCGCGAAGCGCGAAAGCTTTGACGTTTCCTGAAATTATTAGATAAAGAACACATTTCGTTGTACCGTTCTTGACTCGCCTAAATGAAGTTTCCCCTTCCGCGCGAAGCGCGGAATTTTTTTGGCGCTTCATCACAATATAAAGAAAGGAAGACGATTCGTCGTACCGTTGTTGACTCTTAAACTTGGTTTGAATTTAGTTTCCCCGAAAATTTTAAACCTCTGATTTCTTTAGCTGATATCATAGGAAAGTGAAACTTCGAGAAAATACAAGTATTGTAGTTGTAGTCACTCTCGAAGTTGTCACAGCGGATAAGAAGTCACAGTTCGTAGGGAAAAAAACTTGTCGGAAGACCGACAATATACATCTCACAGACTTCAAACTTCTGCAATGATATAGTACACGAGGATCGAGCATGAATACCGACACAGCTGACCCGACACAGCAACATATTTACCCGTGTCTTTCTTGCTCCCTCGACGAGACGACTCCACCCAACAACCCCCTTCTCTCTTTTACTCCCACTCCTCCTCTCTCAGACTCTTACCTCCCCTCTCTCTCCTCTCGTTCATCCCCCGTTTCTTTTGTTTCCCTTTCACTCTTTTTTCTTCTTTTTTCCTTTTCTTTTTTCTCTTTCTTTCCTTTCTTTTCCTTTCTTTCTTTTCTTTTCCTTTTCTTCTTTTCTTTTCTTTCCCCTTTCCCTCTCTTTTTTCCCTCTCCTTTTCTCCCCTCTTTTTCCCCTCTCTTTTTTTCCCTCCCCCTTTTCTCTTTTTTTCCCTCCCCCTTTTCTCTTTTTCCCGACGGCAGCGCAATTTTACCGACAATATCCTGACAGGTGGGGGGGTGTCGCACCCCCCCACACCCCCCCTTTGACGACGCCCCTGGTTGTCACTACATCAGGATGTAGTGAAGAAATGTGCATTTCTTATATAGTTTGAAGAGTCTTATTATGAGACTACCAGTGTCTTAAAGGACAAGTCCACTCGAAAAATAACTTACTTTCAATAAAAGCAGAAAAATCAGACAAACCAATCAAAAAAAGTTTGAGCAAAATCGGATAACTAATAAGAAAGTTATGAATTTTTGAAAAAGTATGTAAAACTTTGGAACAATGAGAATCACAACACAAATTGCCAAGATGGTTATCAGTTTGTGATGTCATGTCCTCACAACTTATCAATTGCTTTACATAGTTTAATCCCATTAATTTTCCTTTTTATCCCCCAAAACTTGAATTCCCCATGCCTTTGCCCAGGTTATATGATTTGTATCATATTGCGTGCATGACATTTCCCAAAAACTTTTATGAATTTTGAAGAATTGATACTATTTTCTGAATATTGTATTTCATAATTATTGATTTTTATATAAATAGTTTATCAAAATTCATTTTTTTCATAATTTAACTGGACAAAAATTACTCTTTATTTGTGCATCCACACAAACACATATTACTAACAATCTAACTTGGATACTGGTGTGAAGAAATATGATTATAAGGGTGAAAATAGGACATTTATATTATTAATATACAGAAAATAATTAGTGGATAGTGAGGACCATACGTCACAGACTCATGAGTGAGTTGCCAATTTGTGTAGTGATTTTCAAAGTTTTTCATGTCATTAAAAATTCATAACTTTCTTATTAGTTATCCGATTTTGCTCAAACTTTTTTTGATTGGTTTGTCTGATTTTTCTGGTTCTATTGAAAGTAAGTTATTTTTGGAGTGGACTTGGGCTTTAATATGCCTACCAGCATATCTTGGAGGCTATTGTTTACTTTAAGATTATACGAGTCACAGAGACAGGAAGTTCTTTGTTCTTCTCAACCTATGTTCTGGGAGAAGCAAACCCCAGTCATTCTGAATGTCGAAGTGATGCAGTAAGGTCCGAATTACATAACATTGCAGCAGAAAGTTTTTAGTTATTTTGTGGAACAAACTACAGGCCCAATTCGGTAAGAATACGATATCTATTTCTATATATGTTATTTGATATATACTAGAATGCTAGGATGTATCTTAATATAATCTCAGTTGAGTTTGGTAGAATTTTATAGGAGTTTCGTAAAGATGATGTTAGATATTGTACCTAGCTTTTAGGAGTAGACAAAGAGATGAGTGTGTATAATGTATAGTGTAGAAAGCCGAGTTCTTTGTCTTTGTCAGCAGAAGTTACAGTACATTTAAGTGTTTCAAAGTAGCAAAGATTCTGCTACTATGTAGATGATAACTTGTTTATTATATATATAGTTCATGTCGAATTTAGAGCAAAACTAAGTGTTTAGGAAAGAAACAATTTTCTTTGTTAGTTATTTAGTATAGGAACTTAAGTGACGAACCGCATCTAAATGCGGCCCTGTTCACACTCATGTACCTTTGCTTGTGTGTACTGTTTAATAGTTTACTGCATAGTTTCAATGCAGGGTGTGTTCACATAGATATTTAATCCAGTTTAACTTTAATCTTGTGTCATATATTAATGTGTTGTAATCAGTATCTTTAATTTAGCTATAGGGTTTTATATGCCTACATGCTGAATCATTTATTCATTATTTGTTTGTTTGTTTATTATCATTACAGATTGTTATCTGAAGGTTTACCGGAGATAGTAATTAACCTGAAGGTTTTACCGAAGATATGAAAGTGAAGTTACGAGTTGCTGAATAAAACGGAAGTTGGTTGGACTTTAGCAAATTGTTTCCAGTGTTAATTTTCATCGGTGTGCCTTGTGAATAACAACAGTTGGATTTTATTGTTAGACGAAACTCCTTCATATAAAGATTTATGAAGGCAGCCACAATCGTTAAACGATGCCTTATGCAAGCCCCTGATCCCAGTAACAAGAAACTTGCGCTTCACACACATCAGTTCACACTCCTTCCACGTTCCTATTTTACACGCTTATTGGACCACCCTGCAAGTATACTGGTACCTTCTAGTGAAGAGTCATGGTATCTAGTCATAACGTCTCCTGCAATCCTTACTAAACCAAGCCAAAATGATTGTATCACTTACCTGTAGAAAAGAAATAAAAAAGAGAAAAGAAATACAAATATTGAAAAGGATTCAAATATTAGGTTAAATTTATCAAACAAAACTGATGTATATTTTATACATGTATGTAGATTTCTCCTTTTTTTTTTAATGCTTAGATAAGAAAACAATTGTCAGACACATTTATAATTAAATAGTAATTTATTTTAATCCTGCAATGATAATGTTATTGTAGATAGAATCAAAGCAAAAATAATAATTGTATTACAATTCTGTATTTTCTTAAAATGCAAAGTACCCCACTCACAGTTACCAAACTGAGAGTTAGGCTTGAGAACTAGCTTTAATGATTAACAAACGATACAAGAACTTTTCAAGAACATTTTTTTCTTTTTTCTTTGCAGTCTAAATTTTCAATAGAGAGTAGCAAACAGATTCATGAATGGGACAGTGACATAGTCAAAGGCCAGGGGGGTGTTTCACAAAGATCCTAAGTTGAACTTAACACTAAGTTGGACTTAAAAATTATGGACAGCCATTAGAGCCTTAAAATGAAATATATTCAAAAGCAAAAATTCAAGTATTTTAGACTTTTTATAAATTCTACATCCAAAACATGAAATCTCCTTGATGATAGAAAATATGAATGATTTGAATTAACATTTTATGCCTTTTACAATAACTTTTACAAAATGTTTTCAAAGATGCTAATGGCTTTCCATAATTTTTAAGTCCAACTTAGAGTTAAGTTCTACTTAGGATCTTTGTGAAACACCCCCCTGGTGTTCCTAGCATTCAGTTCATGTTGCTAATGGACATAATCGCTCTGCTGCCCTCTCTTGACAAGCTCATGTACAACCATCTCTACTTGTTGTGTAGGTGCATGAAGCTCAGGATTTAAATTTGCCACTTTCATTGAAACAAAAGGGGAAAGAAACACAAGCTACCCACATGTAAAGGAATGTAAAAACTCATCACAAGAAAGTGAGACACATTTTTCATATAACTTGTCTTTAATAAAGTAAATAATATTTAGCCCTTATACAAACTGGCCTTATTAGAAGCAAAATCATGAGACACAAACTGGTGAAAGTTGGAGATAAATCAGGCAACTACTATGTATGTTGGTACCAATATTCTATGAAGAAGTAGAATTTCGGTTCATCTTTAAAACTCCTAGCAATTGAAGTAAAAAATGAAGGGAAAAGTAGAAAATCCCACAGTAACAAAATTGCCAATGGGAAGATCTTCATAAGATTGCAACTTTTTAAAAAAATCCTACATTTGTTATTCTTTATCTAAATTATCTCACACTTCACTAACAATTTTCTTTGATTTACTGCTTCTGAAAAAGTCAACTTTTTATGGAGGCTCAAATCCCCTTTAAAGCCTTGTTCAGGTATGATGCCACGAATCCGCTGCAGTTTGTTTTATGATGACACAAAGTGTAATACACTTCATATTTCTGTATCATATAATACAGAGCTAAGTATATACGTGCAGGATCTTTCATTGTTATATTGATAGTAATATGTTTTTGTGTGGATGCACTAAAATAGAGTAAGTTTTTTCAGTTAAATCGTTAAAATGTGAATTTTTGATAAACTATCTATATAAAAATCAATGATTGTGAATATATATATTCCCAAAAATAGTGTCAATTCTTAAAAGTTCATGAATGATTTTGTGAAATGTCATGCGCGCAATATGACACAAATCATATAACCTGGGCAAAGGCATGGGGAAATCAAGTTTTGGGGAATAAAAAGGGAAATTATTGGGATAAAAATATATAAAGCAATCAATAAATAGTGAGGCAATGATGTCACAAGCTGATTACCAAACTGGCAATTTGTGTAGTGATTTTCTAAGTTCCATAGTTTTTCACACTTTAAAAAATATTAATAACTTTCTTATTAGTTATCCGATTTTACACCAATTTGTTTTGCTCTGTTCCTCTTTTTTTACTGCATCTCTTGAAAGCAAATTATTTTTTGGAGTGGACTTAGCCTTTATTAAGCCTAATATTACTAGATGAATGTAAACGGAACGGCATGTGGAAAGGGGTGTTACAAAGGATGAAATATACTCTGGAGCTAGGTTATGTAATCTACGATGGATTAAGAGCAAAATTGTGTAGATTATATGCTGTTGAACAGGGAGCCAGTGAAGAGATTTCAGGATCGGAGCGATATGAGATCATCCTTTTGAGTTTGTAACAAGATGAGTAGTAGCATTTTGAACTTTTTGCATAGGGTTATTTGGCTGTAGATACATGCACAACTGATGTCGGACCAAATTTTGAATATTCTACTTCCATTTTACCATCTAATGACTCAGTAGATTGCACATACATCTTTCCATTACATTGTCATAAATTTCCAATTCAGTGATAAATTTGCAATCACAGCTATATGATTTCTGAAGAAAAAAATGTCTTGTCCATCAATATTCCAACTTCATTCTCCATTCATGGTGTTTTATTTTGGGTTTATCTCCAAGAAAGAGCTTCCGAGAAAAGTCCATCACCACTATCTGATTCTCCCCCTTTCTTTACAAATCTCATACAGAAATAATATCACCAAGAATTATAAGACTCTCTTACGTTATATTTCATAGCTGTGGAATGACCGAGCGAGTAGACTTTCCTAAAAATCTTGACATCTCAATTTCCGTCATCTCTAACCTTTTTCCCCCTTTCCCAGTGAGCTAATGGCTTTACGTAGGCCTGCTCTCAACGACATACCCCCCTCTAGGGTCCACTCAAGGGTCAATGGAGGACCCGTTTGAATGGGTTCTCCAAATAGGACTCGACACCAAGAAAGCGTTTACGAAACTTGCACTGCAAATATCTCAACCTCTTCCACGGATGACGCCATGCCGCCCTATTGGGTTGCCGCGCCGGCTAAATTTAGCACCATATAGCGCAGACACGCGACCGAAAATTGCCGCTCATTCACAAAAATGATGACTCTGCCTCTCTCTGTCTCTCTCCTTCCTGGAAGTCAAGTAGAACAAAGCGGTAAAGGCTTGAAGTAGCCATGTAACTAAAGTACTCAATTTTCTTGGAGCCATTTATGAAATGGGGCTATAAGCAGGCAACCGGGTTGCCAAATGTTTACATTTTATCCACGCGATAGACGCAGACTTGGCTCCGCTTTGTTATTGCAAAAGAAAAATTCAGGAAAACTATCGGTTTTGAGAGTGCTAATGTTACAACTTGATATAGAACAGGAATTTCTGGGGGCTAACATTAAGGAACCCACGTGTTTAAATTCTACTCCTCTCTATTTTTAGTATATTCCCCAAAGTATATCAACAATCCAGGAAATAATAAGACACATTCAGTTCAAATTACAATCGGGTTCCGGTATCCAATGTATTTAAATCAACCCGTTTCTATATTTGGATATTCCAACTAAGTTAGTCTGCATATATTTTTTTAAATCTCAGCTTCAATATAATTTTAGAAGCATATCTGTTCTAAAAATTTAACAAGATACAGATTTCACTATTAAATGAATATACTTGCACCACACAGCTTATGCTATAGCCCACAGGCATCGGATCACATTCTTCAGGACAAAGTGTAGCACATTTTACTCCCTGAAATGGTATCCCCCACAAAATATTTTGTGAGAATTCAACAAAAATTTCATTAACAGAAAATTAAGCATGTGACTCTTTTAGTTGATATACATTTGAAAGCTCAGTGGCGCAGAGAGGGTTAAACTCTTCTTTGCCATTGAATAGTTACTCTACAGAGGTAGAGGTGTTGTGGTGTTGTGGTCTAGTCACTCGATCACAAGGTACAGGGTTCGAGTCCCGCCGCAGCACTAATGTCCTGACTGGCTAGAATGCTCCCCAGGGAGTGGAGAACGTGCATACATTTTGTGCGGGTAAGCCTGAATCCGATGACCGGGGTAATAATATATCTGTATCAACGTATTGGGCGCTATATAAAAGCAGAATATTATTATATTATTATTACACAGGATCTTGAAGGTAGTAAACAAATCTGGCAGAGAAAAGGAAATTAGAATGGATTTTTTTTTTAATGAAGTCCATCATTCTGACTATGATAACCAAAAAGATTTCAGAGAGAACAGAAAGAAAGAAAGAAAACTGCTCCAAACTCTTACACCTGGGGGTGGTTCACAAAGACAAATATTGACTTTAAGTTGGACTTAACTATGGCAAGCAGTTCATGTCACCGTTAGCTCTCATCATTTACTGGCATTGGTCTCTCAAGGGACGTACAAATCATGGTCACAAATCTGCAGAATTCACATTTTTCGATAATTCATTATTGAAGGAAAAAATATTATCCAAAGATCATAATGGTGAAAGCAACCAGTGGCATAGTTAAGTCAGACTTAAAGTCGATCTTAGTCTTTGTGAAACAGCCCCCTGCATTATGATCCAGTCACCCATCAACATTGTAGTTGAGACTTTACCTTAATATCAAACGGGTCGAAATAAATCAGCCTTCATACCTCAAATTGGCACCTACCGTACTTGCCGGCGTAAAGGCCGCACCCCCGCATAGGCCGCACCCCCAACTTTGACATTTCGTAGAGAGAAAAAAAAAAAAAAAAAGGGAAAAAAAAAAAAAAAAGGAAAAAAAAAAACGGACCAAAGAAAATAATTGTAATTTTCCCGTAGAACTCTATTTCTCCTACAAACTAATACCAAAATTATCAATCATTTTATAAATTTACAGGAAGTTTACCTAAAAAATGATCGTAATTTAGCAAATCTTCATCGATTTTTAGGCAGATTAGCACATTCATGGGACACTAGAGGGCGCTTCGCATGCATACAGAAACCTGAATGGCCAACATATCGCAGGGTGGAAGCATGGTGGAAGGATGTTTTTTTTTTTTTATAATGTTATCCGGTCTTACCCCTATCGTACCGTCAAATGGAGAAAATAAACAAGCTTTTATATTGTTATTAGAGATCTACCGAGGTTAGTTTGTCGCTTTAATTAATTAGATAGTCTCAATTATAATTCAGAATTATCTTACTGAAAAGTTAACAACACCGATGATTGCGCTCTGTGCATCTCCGAAGGTGCGTTGGATTTGTTAGCAACTCCAGCCCCGTAGCTCCCCACCACAGAGTGTGTGAGTAAGGTACCAAAATCATACCTTACTCACACACTCTGTGGTGGGGAGCTATGGGGCTGGAGTTGCTAACAAATCCAACGCACCTTCGGAGATGCACAGCGCGCAATCATCGGTGTTCTTAAAGGGATAGTCCACCCCAGGATTTTCTTTAGCTGACGATATAGACCTAATAATACCATGAAGAATGATACAAGTCTCATTAAAATCCATGATCACATAACGAAGATATATCGACTTTTTTATCGAAAATCAGCCGCCCCCCAAATGCAAATGCGTTACATGGGCATGAAACGATTGTGACGTATGTTGCGAGCTGCCTTCTTATTTCGGAGACATTCACTTTCGCTTTCACTTTCATTCATGATTCGTCGTGTCAGTGCGATAACAGTGTACCGCGAGTGAAAGTGAATGTCTGCGAAATAAGAAGGCAGCTCGCAACATACGTCACAATTTCGATACTATCGGTTATTTTTTGGCGATCGTTTTTTGCCCATGTAACGCATTTGCATTTGGGGGGCGGCTGATTTTCGATAAAAAAGTCGATATATCTTCGTTATGTGATCATGGATTTTAATGAGACTTGTATCATTCTTCATGGTATTATTAGGTCTATATCGTCAGCTAAAAAAAATCCTGGGGTGGACTTTCCCTTTAAGGACATTTTTACAACTTTACAAGAAAGAGTTTCTGGTCAGTTTTCTTCTTATTTCTTTGGTTGCACAACGATTAAAAAGATAACTTCTTCAAATTTGCTGCTGATGTGGTTCAGTCCGATCTTGTCCGATGTGTTTTCAAGTCAATTTTGTTAATATATTTTGTTGTATGAAGTTGCCTACAAATAATGGACGTGCTGTTTTGACTTGCGATTTTTACTCTTTCGGCGTAAAGGCCGCACCCCGACTTTTTGATATTTTCTCTTCCAAAAATACTGCGGCCTTTACGCCGGCAAATACGGTATTATTACTATTTTCCACTTCTACATAACTTTTTTTTAAATAGAAATTGTTATCAAATGATAAGAAATGTGAATGAAAATGACCAAATTCAACCCCAAAAAAGAAGACATAAGGTACACGAAAAAATACGGATTGTACATTTTACGCTGCATTGCCAATTTAGAGATTTGAATTATTATTTACTGCTAGTCAAGAGCAGTTCTAGAAGAATGTTTTTCTTAATAGGAGGGGGGGGGTGCTTTGAGGTTCTGCCTTTCATTTTCTACATGTGCCCCACAACTTTTCGGAGGGGGGGGGGGTAGGAAAGAAATCTAAAAGAAACCTCTAAAACGGCTCGTACAGTTTACATACCTGCCAACATTTGAAAATAAGAATTAGGGATTTCTATCAGGGTTCGCACTGCCTTACCATGGCCATGTATACAGCAGCAGTGTAACTGGCAATACGCGCTAAATCTGTACAAACAAGCAGATATAAATTCGCTGCTTGATTGTGCAGCCATTCAACGCACTCAATAAGGGAACTCTCAAATCGTGGCACGTGATAAAACAAGCTAAAGTCGGCTTTAAAAAAAATATTAAAAAAATTAAAAAGCCATGTCCAACAATGCATCACCAACTGATGACGCAGGCATGGTGATGCTTCGGTACACGAACCAGACTATCACTCTATAAACTCTATTTAAGTCCTAAAAAACCAGAAAATCAGAATATTCCGGATAATTCAGAAGGGTTGGCAGGTATAAGTTTGTTCTGGCAAAGGAAGAGTTAAGGATTGATCCATCTTTCTGAACAAAATTGCTAAAAACCACAAATCTCTTTGTAGTGATCTGTTTATAACTACTTTTAAGGCAGGCATGTAGAGGACAGATTCATATCTGTCATTCCTGACTGACGTTAAGTACACTATTCATCATGCTCTATACAGTCATAATAACTTCATAAAGCATTAGCTCTGGTTGTAAAAAAATGCTGGTCATTACTTCTTCCATTAAACATCAAATCTATTTTCATTACGGACAAAGAAAATGTGACATACGCTCGTGATTAATTACACAAAAGATTTTCAAAATTAAGAATGCATTCAGACATTATAAAGGAAAATAATGGTCATGCCCTTTGGAGCAACAATAACAAAAAATATCATAGATCATGTTTTGTTCACTATTTTTTTTACAAATTTTAGATGGAAGGGGCTTCCATTTATCAAACTAGAGCTTTATTTTTTGTATAGTGTTTTGGTTCTTGATGTTCCCCAACCTTTTTTGAACTCTTTCAAACTTCCTTTTCTTTCCTCTTTTTTCTGGAAGGAATTGTCCATTTCCCAAACTTGACTGTTACTGTCATGGATAGTTCCTCTGTAGGTTTACATAAATTGTATGCTGCCCTCTCTGGCAATAGTAGGTATATCCTTAGCTATACCATTAATAAGTGCTTGGATTAAATAGATTTCTTTTTATTGGGAAATACAGGACAGATAACAACAACAAAACAATACCATGATGATGTTATGTGAGTAAGCTAACTAAAATAATTAAGATATCAAAATGTGCATATGTTAGTCCTATGTATTTTCAATATCTCATATTTCATGTTACATACGGTAGCTAGTCATCTGCATAAAGACAGAAGGGAATTGTTGTAATTAATGTTACATACACCATTCTAGTAGTCAGTAGATTATGTCATATCTTTGGAATGACAAAAGAAAATAAATTTCTTTTCATAATAACATAAGATATGATTATGAATATAGGCATATGTTATGCAAATAAAGCGATAGGTATTCTGGAAAGATTACTAAGACAAAAGACAGTAATTTGTATTGGTTGAAAGGAGATTTATATCATCATTTTATAATAGGTATATTGAATGTATACCGGTAACGATTTTGCAATATCAAAAGAAAAGCTACAAATAATATTCTTGTGATGATGAAACAAAACATACAAAAATCAACCTTGGAAGGCAAAGAGTATAAACAAAAGTACTGAGTTTGAAAGTGATTCAAAACAACTATACATTCATATATTTGCCATAATAATGAAGACAAAATACAATTTGCCAGAGATACTTAACATAAGCAACCCATGTCTATGTGTAGCCAGAAGAGCTTTAATTATGTGTAAAAAGAAATAAGTTAAAGGGAAAGTCCACCCCCAAAATAAGTTTGTTTCGATAGAGGCAGAATAATAAGAAAATCAGGTGAGTGAAAGTTTGAGCAAATTCTGAATGAAAATAAGAAAGTTATGAATTATTGAAGTTGTGATCAATCAAATACAAATTGGCAACTCTGTGACGTATTATACGAGCTCTCCTTCATTTGCTTTGTGCATAATATTCCATAAAATCATGTTTTCTTCGTTATTGATGACGGAATATGTATTTGTTCCTTGCAGGGGGAGTATAGAAACATATTTGCAATTATTATATTTAGGGTGCATGTATGGTTGAAATTTTTCTTGAGGGAAAATGAAAATTTTAGATTTTTTTAGTACTAAGCAAATGGAAGTTGAGCTCGCATTTTACGTCATAGAGTTGCCAATTTGTGTTTGATTGATCACAACTTTAAAAATCCTAACTTCCTTATTTTTAATCGGAATTTGCTCAAACTTTCAGTGACTTGTTTCTCTCATTTTTCTACTCCTATTAAAACTAACTTAATTTCAGGGTGGACTTCCCCTTTAAGGCCCTTCTGGCTCCAAACAAACTTTTGTTTTAATGGGGAAATTAAAAACCACGGACACCCAGGACAAACTTTCTTAAAAATAGCTCACTTTATATTGGTATCAAACTGTTTAATGAGCTATCTATAGAAGATGTGAACTAAGTTATTATATTTTAAAAACTATTTCTACATGATTTGGCGGGTCATTTTCCAAAATATGAAAATAGTGCATGGAAAGGGTTTTACTTATAGCAGGACTGCACTACTTGTAGCCACTTGCGCCCTCTATATAGCCAAAAATGCCTTAGCGGTACCCGTTGATCGAGCACCCATGGTCCTCTTTTTCTTATGTTATTAGAGAGCTGATTTGATGAGATAACCACCTGGCAGTGACCTTGCAGGGAGGTATAATCCCCCCTGGCCAAACTAGTGCAGATAAGCTTTAAAACTCTTTCCATTTCATGTTAGATAGAGCAAGAGAGTCGTTGCTTGTTCTTTGATGTTTGTGTTTAAGGGGGAGGGTGTACATAGATGGGTGGGCTGAAAATTTTATTTCATACTGGAAATGGGCTTGCACTTTTGCACATGTTTCATTGGGTCCATGTTGATCAACAGATTGGAAACTATGAACGAAGTGAAAGTGTTAAGAAAGAGAGAAGACAGATGAGAGAGAGAAAGATAGAGAGAGAGAGAGAGAGAGAAAGGTAGATAAAGAGAGAGGGAGAGAGAGAAAGGGAGAGGGAGAGAGAGAGAAAGGAAGAGGAAGAGGGAGAGGGAGAGAGAGAGAGAAGACAGATGAGAGAGAGAAAGAGAGAGAGAATGGGGAGAGGGGGGAGAGAGAGAAAGAGAGATAGAAAGAGGGAGAGAGAGAGAAAGAGAGAGAAAGGAAGAGGGGAAAGGGAGAGAGAGAGAGAGAAAGAGAGAGAGAGAGAGAGAGAGAGAAAGAGAGAGAAAGGAAGAGGGGAGAGAGAGAAAGAGAGATAGAAAGAGAGAGAGGGAGAAAGAGAGAGAGGGAGAGAGAGAGAAAGAGAAAGGAAGAGGGGAGAGGGAGAGAGAGAGATAGAAAGAGAGAGAGGGAGAGGGAGAGAGAGAGAAAAGGAGAGAAAGGAAGAGGGGAGAGAGAGAGAGAGAGAGAAAGAGAGAGAAAGGAAGAGGGGAGAGGGAGAGAGAGAGAGAGAGAAAGAGAGAGAGAGAGAGAAGGGGAAGAGGGGACGGGGGAGAGAAGGATTAAACAGAGATATTTATACAAAACAGGAAACGGAGAAAGAGAAAGAGAGAAAGGAAGGAGTGTAGAGAGAAAGATAGGAGAGAGAGAGGTAGAAGGGAAAGAGGACGATAGAGAGATAGATTGATAGATAAATAGAAATAAAGACATAGTAAGAGAGAGACGAAGAGAAAGTGGAAAGAGGGAGTGAAAGAGGAGAAAGGGGGGTAAAGAGAGAAAATGGAAGAGAGAGATAGTTAGGGGAGACAAGGGTGGTGATATTTAAGAAGCAAATTTTGCTCCTTCTAATTCTACTCGACAGGAATTCCAGCACATACATTTACGGATGTTTCATTGTATAATAATTGATTTCAGCCCACACAAATTCCACCGGAAGAAAGAAAACACAAGGGAGACCCTACACTTGCATCCATACAGCTCCCAATCCGAGAAAAAAAGGAAGGAAGGAAGGACAAATAATGATGAAATGTGAACCCCCCCCCCCCCCCCCCAACCCCCCTTTGTGTGGTAGTGAATGATGGGAATACACTCACCTGTCTGCAGGTAAAGCCGCCCCCACACTACGCCACATTGTCAAAAGACAACACAAGCCATGTTACTTCCGAGCAGATGAGTTACTAGCTCGTGGATAGGAAGCTTGTAACTGAGAGTGGTGAGGGGGTGGATGGAAAAACATCGCATTCAGTGGGGGAGGGGGGCTTCCCTTTTGTTTCGTAGTAGTATTGCAGAGTGCATATTTGCTTTCAAAACACGAAACGGAATATTAAAGATGATAAGATCATGCACGATTGGAGCATCTACACCCTCGCAGATAAATTACTGGCATAAATTCTATGAGGCTTTTTCCCCCGCCACTTTTTTCTGTTAACCTTAGATGGTATCCTCTGCAGCATTGTTTTGGTGTGTAGGCGTGGTGTATCTTCTGTTCTGTTTTCTTTTGAGGGGGAACCCCAGCTGGTCGTCCCACGCATCCCCCCAATCAGATGTAACACAACAATTATCCTAGAAACATATATGCGGGCAGTCATTCAAAATGTAAGGCGTCCATGACTCACAAATTGGCAAAAGATAATACAATTTTAACCTTAACCTAACGATAGCATTGCTTAAAATGTCATAACCGAATAATATGAGATATGTCCAATCTAGCTTTCTAAAAAAAAGTTACTTCTACACTATTATAGTGTGCATATTCATTTTTGGTACTTTTACAGTATAGGTAGTTTTTTCTTCTTCAAATTTTATGAAAACATTTTGCTGATCTAAAGATTACTAATTTATACTATGCTCTGTCTGATCTTATATTGTCAGCTGAGTGCCAGAAGGGAATTAATTTATGCTAAAAAAAAAAGAGTTAAGGGCCTTTTGGCGATGATATAGCAAGACTGTGAGAGGGGTCAAAATAATCTCTAAATAACAGGTGACATTAAGAACTGTAAATCCAATTTAATATCATTACTATTACAAGACACTATGACATAGGTTGTTAAAATGCGAATCATCCATTAACTATGAGATTGAATCAGAATCAATTCAAACCAGAAGATAAAAAGAAGAAGTTATGGATGTTTTTATAAAACTCCTTAAAACCTACCTGTTTCCTATTTGATTCACTATTATTTTGTTTGTTCAATGTTATGTTATGATTCGTTGTTATATTGCATATTACTGTAAGCGCTGTGATATAGTTTACTATGAATAGCGTAGCTAAAATGCCTAATAATAATAATAAAAAGAAAAGAAGTTATGCTGTTTAATATTCATAATATCTTATTAACACTCTCGATAATCACATGGAACATGTCCGTTCCACGTGTCCATATTTGCATTTTACTATGCTGACCTGTGCCCATGTATCGTGCATCTGCTACACAACCAAAGCATACATCCAAACCATGCTTAACTACTATACCCAGAGCTCAGAATTGATATGCAAATGAGTTGTAGCACACATGCTATTCCGCAAACACACACATACACAGTCGTAGACTCTATCGCATCGCTGCGTGTACATACATGTACTCTCCCTACATTGATGTCATAAGGGGTTCACGAGTGTGACATCACAGCCGCGACTCATGCCCCGCCGCTGACGTCAAACGGAAACCCGCGGTTGCCCCGGCAACAATTAGGGCCACGAAAGTGAGAGCGAGAGAGGCAGGGAGACGGGGAGAGAGGAGGAGAGGTGGGGAGAGAGACTGGGGAAAGAGAAGGAGAGATTTTTATATGTTTTCTGTGCTATTCACTAGGAAAGAAAGCCAGGCAGTTGTAATCAATATGGAAAGGAACAAAATGAGATGGGGAAAAAAAAGAGGAAGAGAAAAAAAGAAATTGCTCAGATAAATGTGTGTAACGTTAGTAGTGTTAGCAAGAGTAATAATTATCTATGCATCACACACACACACGAACCCTCACACACAACAACCACTATGCTTGGTACATCATAACGTTGCAATGTGTTTTGTGATATGTGTGTGTATGCGTAGTCTCAGAAGCTTAATACTCACATTTGCTAGCTCAGCTATGTACATGCCATAAATTGGTATTACAGAGAAGAAATGGTTGAAAAAAGAAAGAGATTTAAAAATGAAGGTTTTTTTTTTTTTTAAGGAGAGAAAGAAAAAGGAAGAATAGAAGGGAGATATGGCAGAACAATAACAAAAAATAGAGAGAGAATTAAAAAGATATGCTGATACATAGTAATTAAGACAATTATGCACCAGACAAAGAAAAGGAGAGGGATCGGAAAGAAAAAGAGAGAGAGAGAAAGAGAGAGAGAAAGCACAAGAAAATGAAAGGCAAATATGCAGAGGAGAAAAAGGGAGGGATTAAAGAGTAGAGAGATAAAGAAACAATGGTCCTACAGAATGCTAGATTGGCAAAATACACCTGCCAGTAGTAATAGTTAAGGATCCTTATTCATAACCAGTACAATTATAACAGCATAATGCTTATGTTACATGTATCGCATTTCCCTATCCCCTCCCCCTCTATTTCTCTTCTGTGGCGCTATCGCCCCCGCCCCCTTCTCTCTCTCTCTCTTTCTCTCTTGTTCTTTCCATCTATCTCACTATCTCTCTCTCTCTCTCTCTCTCTTTTCTATTCCTATCCCTTTCTCTCCAACATTTGTGTCAATTAGATATAAATTAATATTCCTTTTCTATTTATTTTTAAATATTAGTTCCATGACCCATTTTATGTTTTATACATTTTTGTTTCTATTCCTCTTCATTCCCTCTTTTCTTCAACTGCAAATTTATTACACACAGTAAATGCTTCTTAATGATCTGTTCCTCTATAAGATTTATATTATCAAATTTAATATTCGTAGTTCTCCTTTTGACCCATCATCTTCTCTGAGTTGGGAGGGCCTTAAATCTGTCAATAACATTAGTAATAGCAATAACAATAATATTGATAATAATTATAATATTAATAACAGTAAAAGTAATAATAATAATAATAATGACGATGATGATGATAAAAAAACCAGACATTTTTATAGTATACATATCCACCCCTCAAGGTGCTCAAGGCGCACCAATATTGCCCCAGCTCTGCTAGGCTACCGTTTTTGTTGATCACAGCATAACAAAATTCTTTCGTACCGGTACCTATTTGACACCTGGGTGGAGAGTGGCAAATGTAGATTAATGTCTTGCCAAAGGACATGAGTGCCGCGGAGGGACTCTTACCACAAACCATGCGATTCACAGTCCGATGATGTATCCACTTGACCATGACACCTCTAACACAGAGTTAACACCCTTCTGGCTCTCAATACAAGTCCATTGGTTATAAATCTTTTTCATTGCAAATATTTGTACACCATGCATCATCTTAATATATTGATTCTTCAATAAAGGCTCATTTGCTACTCAACTCGTAATCTTGCCCATGAGCTTCTTTCTTATTGTCTTAAAACCATTGCACAGGGAAACCTAGTTTCCCCAGTACTAAACCTATGATAATGAGAAAATTAAGTCATAAAGGGGTTCAAAATTTATCAATTTTACCAATATTTTTTTGTTGTATCCATTTCCGCATTCCCTTTATCCAATCCCCCCCCCCCCACCCTTCCCAAGAATAATCAAATTTAACAATTTCTCTGTTCTTTTTGTCTCTTTACACCATTCTTTCCCTTTCTCCCTGTCAAACATAATCTTTCACTCAACTAAGCTAAACTCTACCATCCTACATTCCAAAATTCCCACCAAACTACCATTCTACTTCCATTGCTTTCTTACATCCCCACTTCTTAAATTCCCCTCTATCTATTTGTTGTACTAGAGGTGTGTACACATCTTTTGCCCCTCTTGCTACCCAATGTTTCACCTCTCCAAGTTTCCATCTTTTTCTTCCAATTCATTTCTTTATTCATTTCTATATTCATTTTATCGCTGTCTTTCGCTGTCTTTCTATCATTCATTGATTCTATTAAAATATTGCCCCCCCTCCTTAATATTCAATTTCTTTGTTTTAGCCTGTATGTATCATGTCATCACCTCGATCTCCTCCTCTTCCTCCTCCCCTACCCCTGTTTTCTCTCTTTACTCCCATTATTTTTTTGAAAACACTCAACTCTAATTTCTTCTCCACTTTATCCTTCCTCCTCTTCTTTCTTTATCTCTATCCCCTCCCCCTCCCCCTCCTCCTCACTCTCTGTCTCTTCTTATTAAAAAAAAGTATTTCTCCTCTCCTTCCTAATCGCTCTCTTTATCTTTATCTCTCCTTTCTCTATCTCCCATTTTCCCTCCCCTTCCCCCTCTTTCCCTCTCCTCCCACCAATCCCGCCTCCCACCTCCCTCTCACACTATGTTACCATCAGCCCCACCAGTCTTCTTGCCTAAATGCCTCTCCTTCCTAATCGCTCTCTTTATCTTTATCTCTCCTATCTCTATCTCCCATTTTCTCCCTCTCTCTCCCCCTTCCAATCCCGCCTCCCACCTCCCTCTCACACTATGTTACCATCAGCCCCACCGGTCTTCTTGCCTAAATGCCTCTCTTTCCAAATCACTCTCTTTATCTCTCCTATCTCCCATTATCCCTTCCCCCTCTCTCCCTCCCCTTCCCCCTCTCTCTCTCTCTCCCTCCTTCCCCCCTCCCACCTCCCTCTCACACTATGTTCCCATCAGCCTCACCAGCCTCCCTGCCTAAATGCCATTTATAAGGAGAGTGCCCACACTGGTGGGGTACTCAGTCGGTTTGTTCCACTCCCGGCCGGCTAGCCCACACACAGCTACTTCACTCTCTCACAATGCAAGGTGTTTCTTCACCTCAACAGATTACAACAGGGGAAAAAACACCAAAACCACAGGTAATCTTTTGTTTTACTCGATTTGTTTTGATCTTATTTATGAATTTTGCTATGAATCTCTCTTATTGCAAGTATTTTACACTATGCACCATCTTAATATTTGCTTCAATAAAGGCTCATTTATTATACTCATCCCACCATCTAGCCCATACACTCCTTTCTTCATGTCCTTTGGCAAGGCATTAATCTTCATTTGCCACACTCAACCCAGGTGAAGGGAGAATTAACTGTAATTTATAGTATGCATATACACTGTATGTAGTTTATACAGGACATCTAGATCTATATCTATCGATAAAGCCAGGGTAATTATGCTGCATTATTGTAGAGCGCTTAGAGACTTCTGGTATAAAAAGTGTTAGGCACTATATAAAGCAAATATAATTATTATTACATCTAGGAATTTGAATGGTAATGTCTGTTGTCAACCTGTAGCCTAACATTTGTCAGCTTAGTAAATAACATCTGTCTGGAGCCAGAAGGGCCTTATAAACCCATATCTCACACAGTTGACGCCCCTCTACCTCCAAACAGATGTTATATCGACACTTAAAGATAAACTCCAGTACTGGTAAAAAATTATTAAAAAAAATTCACAGAATCAAACAAAACTTACACTGAATGTTCAAGATTACAAATAAATGACATGTGCCAAACAATTTTGGAAGAAAATGTATACTGGCTGAGTAATGAGCATAGAAAGACAAGGAAATCAAGGTAGTACTAGCCCCGACACCATGTGTGTTGTCCCATATATAGCTTTCTATGTGAGTGCTTGTTACTTTACCAAGACTCGGTCGAATTTATTATGATTTTGATGACTCCATAACCTTGCAGTGCACATACTTACATGCTACATGATCAACTGTTTCTGATCCTTTCCACACCTTTTCTTTCACAATGCAATCGCATTACCAGTACTAAAGTTTATCTTTAAAGAGAGAACTTCTTTACCCCATTGATCTGAATTCTCACATCCCCATAGGCTTAAAGGGATCGTTTAACAATGTTAAATCTGAGATACACAGCCCTACGTGTTATCAGTGTCTGTGATATGGTGTAATATTGAAGCCCTACAAAATTGCGCTTCAAAATGATCAAGAAGTGCCTCAAAAAAGTAAAAATCTTTGAGTGACCGGTTTTACCATACTCGTTTTCCCCAATAGACTGTAGTGTTATGAAAACCGTTTGGCGAACGGTGTTCAAAATTTGTAATTCCAATCATAAATATCTTGATAATCAGACAGGCGGTCGGCTTGTAAAAGTCATGGGGTTCCTGACTGACATAAAGGTTTATAATTATCATTGCATCATGAGCTAAATTCAGAATTTTGTTTCAGAATCTGAGACAAAGTTACCGGATCCCTTTAATACAGGTGCTACCTGATTCATGTAGGCAATGGATTAACGAAGAAACAAATTTGTAGCAAATCAACAGTTGACTTATCTCTATCTGGATTTTGGTTACCACTATTTAGACTACTCAAATCCATCATAAAGCTATGCTAAAATGGTATAGCTATATGGTCTACGCTAAGTGATTATATCATCTACAGTCTGAATATCATATAAAACTTCATGTAACAATAGATCGTACAGCGAACCGATTGTTCGAACGAAAACTTGATAACGAACCAAGGTCCCGTTCTAGTTTGAACATGGAATCATAAGAAACTCAGGCAGGGCTTATCGTGAGCAAGATCTGGTGATTGGCTTGCTGTCATGTCAACTGACTTCTTCAAAAACTTTATGCATGCGAATAAGTTTATTATACAATCTATTTGCTCTCTAGTTAAGGCTGTGTGCATCTATCGTACAAAGCGGGCAGGCTGAGTATGATGTAGGTGCATAAACAGCCTCAACAAGAGCGGAAAGATCCTGTAATAAACGATTGAAAAAAAAATTTTTTTTTTTTTTACAACGAAATAAGATCCTTGTTATTTGATTTTAAAAGGATAAATTTCAAGATTGTTTAGTGTCATTATTGCCGAAAATTAATTGCAAGCTAAATATTGTATCTATCTATCTATTTATCTATCTATGTTTCTATCTCACTCTGTCTGTCTGTCAGTCTGTGTGTGTATCTATCTATCTATCTATCTATATATCTATGTATCAATCTATTTATCTGTCTATCTATCTATCTATCAGATATTCGTGTCTTTTCTAAAATCTTAAGCTTTACTATTTTAGCACTTGTGATAGCAAATAGTTTTACAGAAATTTTATTTGCCAGGTATACAAGCATTTGATGTAAATCCGTGCTGTATCTGCATCAAAGTAAATTGGTTAAAAATATGCATATTTTTCCTATGAAACACTCTATACACTACCTGTATAGCCTATAAAACGAAATAAAACATACAATTTTATGGAAATATATTGTAATGCCTCAGTAACACTGCAAGGTAAATGCCAAACCAACTGCAAAGTTGGCCATCTGGGGCTACTATTTTTGGTTTTATCTGTTGTCTGTCCTGTTGGTGTGACTGACATATTACAGCTAGATAGTAAAGTAGTGTTTCTTACGGAGCTAGAATTTACTTTTCCACAAGTATATGGCTTCGTAATGTTCTTTGATCAGGATTTTTGGTGATGTGCGGCTGATGAGATCAATTTTACGACCCTTTGAAGAACATCTTGGCAAGGAGTGCGGATCATTGCGTTCAAACGTTCACACAGGAATGGCGTTTGAAATTTAATGTGGTGAATATGAACTTTTAATGAGGGATTCTAAATGATGTTGCCATGATTGGGTGTCAAGTTTTACTTGAGTCTTTGTAGAGTATAATTCTATTTGAATATATGCTATATCATAAATACTCTGGTGAGTAGAAGATGGGATGACAAGCTGAACGATGTTTTTCATAAGCACCATTTAAAGCTAATCTTGAGCTCTAGTATGGGAATCGTATGTCAAGAGAACATGGCTATAATTGATTATGGATTAAATTGTTTATCCTGTAGTAAATTGATTGTTTGAACCAGTTAAATGAAAAGAAACTCACAAAAACTTGCTGGAAATCAACTTCAATAAAAACCACAACTCTCATTTGCACATAATGACCTGACATGGTGTTGGGCCTACATGTACTTACCTTGATTTCCTTATCTTTCTATGCTCATAACTAGGCCCCTATACTTTTTCTACCAAAACTATTTAGCACATGTCATTTATTTGTAATCTTGAACATTCAATCTAAGATTTGTTGGATTCTGTGAGAATTTATTTGCCATCATTACCAGAACTCAAGCTTATCTTTAAACTGCCCACTATGGACAGAGTTTATACTTCTCAATTTTCAGGGCCAATTGAAAAAGTCCTCCAAATTCAGCTCATAGACGTGACAGCAAGAAATAAACACCAATTGCATTAATGGCAAACAGAACACATTCAAAACTGAAAGAAAATGCATATTATTACCCGCCCACCTGAAACATACGTAATGATATGTAAGTATCGGTCCCATAAGCTAAAATTTCAAAGCAATAGGGTTTACATCTTCTACATATTATGCAATGCAATTGAACTCACAAACTCCCCAGAAATAGGCAGGGTGTACACAGAATATACCATATGCCTCGTCCTGCCAGAGAATGTAAAGAAATTGATTAAAGCTGAGAGAAGTATATGATTATATATAATGGCCAAGTTTTTACGCCAGAACAAAGTGATAGTATAGAGCGAGCTAACAGTGTTACAGCAAGAGGAGACATATAAAGGAAGAACAAGAAGAAGTAGAAGAAGAGGAACAAAAAAAAAAGAGAAGAAAAAAAATTGGGAAAAAATGCTAGTGAAGCCTGAAGGCAGACGGTAAGGGTACCCTAGCTGGATTATGCAACGTTACCATGGCAACGCTTACGCAATTCCACTGGCTAAGGCAAATGGCCTAGTGAATCTAAGGCAATAAGGTTGCCGGGGAAATCTCTCTTTCACCTTCTCTCTCTTACACACTCTCTCCTTTCTCCATCTCTTTACCTCCATCTCTCTCTCTCATTTTCTCCTTTCTCCCTATCGAGAGGTCTATTCTCACAGTATACCTTACGATATTTCCTAACACGCGAAAAACGTATCACTGTGTATCGCCATTGTGGTGTACATTTATTCATACAATGCCAGCTTTTTACGGAAAAAAATACTCAGACTTTAGCCAATTAGATGCTTAATGATGCCCTATACAAGCTTTTACAATAACTTCTGCTTTTTTGATAAAATATAACATTTCTTTGAAAGCATATGGGACAGTATTTGGTGATGTATTTACATTGAAAAAAACATATACGAAGCACGCAGGCTTGACAATAATTGCAGCTATCGTAGATTTCTCATCAATAATTTCTACATTTACAGGGGAGTCTAGCAGAACATTACATTTCAGAAACAAAAACAGAAAGAAATGACAGAAAATGGCTGAAGAAAAACTTTGAAGAATATTTGATGAAGCAGAATTCTTGGGAATCTCAGACATCACTATTCAAATTGGCAGCTCTAAGATTTCCTTTTGCAAAGTACTCTGCTTTTGTTTTGTACTCATATCTCTCCAAAATATTCCCTAGCTCTTTATTTGAAGATGGTTGATTTAATAACACAAAGTAGTAGTAGTAGTAGTAGTAGTAGTAGTAGTAGTAGTAGAAGTAGTAGTAGTAGTAGTAGTAGTAGTAGTAGTAGTAGTAGTAGTAGTAGTAGTAGTAGTAGTAGTAGTAGTAGTAGAAGTAGTAGTAGTAATAGTAGTAGTAGTAGTAGTAGTAGTAGTAGTAGTAGAAGTAGTAGTAGTAATAGTAGTAGTAGTAGTAGAAGTAGTAGTAGTAGTAGTAGTAGTAGTAGTAGTAGAAGTAGTAGTAGTAGTAGTAGTAGTAGAAGTAGTAGTAGTAGTAGTAGTAGTAGTAGTAGTAGTAGTAGTAGAAGTAGTAGTAGTAGTAGTAGTAGTAGTAGTAGTAGTAGTAGTAGTAGTAGTAGTAGTAGTAGAAGTAGTAGTAGTAGTAGTAGTAGTAGTAGAAGTAGTAGTAGTAGTAGTAGTAGTAGTAGTAGTAGTAGTAGAAGTAGTAGTAGTAATAGTAGTAGTAGTAGTAGAAGTAGTAGTAGTAGTAGTAGTAGTAGTAGTAGTAGTAGTAGTAGTAGAAGTAGTAGTAGTAGTAGTAGTAGTAGTAGTAGTAGTAGTAGTAGAAGTAGTAGTAGTAGTAGTAGTAGTAGTAGTAGAAGTAGTAGTAGTAGTAGTAGTAGTAGTAGTAGTAGTAGTAGTAGTAGTAGTAGTAGTAGAAGTAGTAGTAGAAGTAGTAGTAGTAGAAGTAGTAGTAGTAGTAGTAGTAGTAGTAGTAGTACTAGTAGTACTAGTAGTACTAGTAGTACTAGTAATACTAGTAGTACTAGTAGTACTAGAAGTAGTAGTAATAGTAGTACTAGTAGAAGTACTAGTACTTATAGTAGTAGTAGAAGTAGGAGTAATAGAAGAAGTATTAAATATAAGTGGTAGTAGTAGTGGTAGTAGAAGTAATAGTTGTAAAAGAAGAAGTAAACATAGAAGCAGGAGTAGTATTAGAAGTAGAAGTAAATATAGCAAAAACAGAATTATTAGTAGCAGCAGCTGTAGAAGTAGAAATTCTGGCAAAGCCACACAAACATTATAAGAAAGAGTGACAGTCATTCAAATTTGAACAGGTAATAAAACTGACACAATGCTACAATGCAATGGGAGTAATAATGATGATGATGATAATAATAATGATAATTTATATTAATTGCATCTAAATTTACACAGGGTAGCCACATCAGTATCAATACTGCTCTTACTGCAAGCCCTACAATTATTATTATCCCGGCAATTGCCAGGTACCAATTTACATATACGTGGAGACTGGAAAATGATGCTTGATTTTTTGCCAAAGGACCTTATTGCGGGAAAGTAAGGACCGGAAGTCGAACCCTCAACTTTTTGATTGAAAGTCAAGTGACCGAACCACCATACCATTACACATACATGTACATGTAGATATCAAAGTAGTAATCATTACTATCAAAAGAAGTAGAAACAAAGATTGTTGAAGCCAGTGGAAAACTGTACATGCTTTTATTGGAAGGATACAAACTTTCCCGCTAAACAGCAAGAAAGAAAACAAAGAACATTAATATCTCAATGACACCATCTGCATCAATCTAGCATGAATACAGACGTATGCAGAAGATAACAATTACGGAAACAACAAATTGAAACATCATATCCACAAATCTATCATCGTAACTTTTCAAGAAAAACCGGCAGATCTGAGAGAGAATGAGGTATGCTCCCCTACGCAAACAAAATAAGAGAGAGGGGGGGCTCAGAGTTACCATAATTCCCCACAATCACGTTTGTTTACGATGACAAGTAAAGATAAACAATATGCTAATCAGTTATCCGCATTCATCTAATAAGCATCACTAAACACAATTCTTCCTTTGGAAAACAACCACAAACCTCTCTGCTACGTCGGAGTAAGAGCTTCTCGCCAAGACAAAACACGGACTCGTAAACGATTTTCCACATCAACCGAAAAGAATTCTAATCCTGTGAATTGATCAAAGACGTCATTTAGGCGTAGTTGTTAAACTATCCGGGTTGTTTGCTTATATTTGTTTGTCATAACATTTAATCTCTTTGTTGCATCTTCCACTTTATCACCAGTCAGCTTTCTTAGTACGCAATCGCTTTTTCCTAGATTCCGCATTGTTTCACATACAACATCCTGATTTTGTCGTCATCAAAGCAACGCTGATTTCTAAACTCTCGCTAAACTATGTCACATATCAACAGACCTGCCCTACACATATGGCGTTGTATAGATTGTTATCAATCACATGTTTAGGTTCAAATCATAAATAATTCATCACATTTTATTTTCTGAATGAAATTCCTGTCTCTAATTCTATTCTTGGGTATAGTCCACTGATTGAATGATATTGATGGCGGACAAAAGCTATGATTTGGATCTCTTTTTGTGAAGCACGAGACAGCTTTTACGCTCCCTAAACGCTTCAGTGAAGGAAACGATGAAACTAGGAGATAAGACATAACCTTCCGTGATACTAAAATGTAATATACATTGTTAAATCTTAGTAAACACATTCCAATCATTCAAAAAGAAACAGAAAATATGAACAGTGATGTGTTGTCCTAAAGCTACTTTTGTTAGCAATTTCCTCTTTCCTCGTTCTTTCTTCAGGAATAATTCATTCAAATCATTAAAAAAACAAGAGAAAATCTGAACAGAGATGTGTTGTAGCTAATTTAGTAAGAGATGTCCTCCATGTCTTCCTTTGGGAATTATTGATGTCTTAAGAAATCATAAAAAGTTTTTTTCCAACAAGTCATTGATAGAACTGCCATGTGCTGTAACATATAACTAACAAGAAATGAGTACAGTTCCAAGGCCCTGTTGCATGAAACTTGTTATCAATAACAAATGCTAAAGTTTTATGACAAATTAGCTGTCAACCATCAGATGCCACAATTCCAATAACTTATAACAGTTATTGTAACTTTTTCTGACTGCTCTCTCAATTTCTAGGAGTTAAATGTTACATCCTTCTTATGACTTAAGAACTTTTTTAAATCTTCAAGATTTACTTAAGTGAATATACGATAATTTTTTTCTGCAAATGAATATTGAGGACTTAAAACTTCTCGTCGGTCAGATTGTTTGTAGATGATGTCATACATGCGCGCATAAACAAAAGGAAATATTATTGAACTTAACAAATTAAATCCTTTACCAGTAGACTAGAATTATAAGTAATTTTAAATATTTGAAATTTGAGGGCTCGTTTTAAATCTGAAAGTTTTGTCCCTGGTTTAAAACTCTCTTGGAAGTTTTCAAAAAAATACATCATTGGGACTTTTTTTTCCCCTTCCACAGGGTTCTTTATTTTCTAAAAAAAATTCCATCATATACAGTATATCCATATATCATATACAAATAATTAAAGAAATAATTTCCATACATAATGGCTTGACACAGATAATAATCATCACGGCCGAAAACTTTTGTGGCAGATAAAAACAAATATTTATGACAAAATTAGTACTTTAAATATATAATTAAAAAATACCAAACATAAAAAACATGATCATGTTTATGTTAGCACATTTCCAACACTCTCAAAATATTTTCTGAAGTGAAACCATTTCTTTTTCAATTTATTCTCTCTGAGATTTGTTTGGTATATATATTTTTCCATTACATAATAACGTTTTACAGCTGATAAAATTATATCAAATGATGGTAGTTGATTTCGTAATTTAGCTGAAAATATTTCTTGTCTTACAAGCATCAGAACACAGTTGAGTGCATTATTATTGCTACCGCAAAATCCAAACAATTTATTTTGATTTGTAAGTTTGATCCTTTCCCCCGTATTACGAAATATCCAGAACTCTAACTTATACCATACTTCATTAGAATAGTTACAAAAGCAAAAAACATGTATGATAGTTTCATCATTGTTACTACAAAAAGTACACTTCTTGTCAGCCACTACACCAAATCTTAACAAACTGTCCTTCATATATAATATTCTATTTAAAATCTTGATTTGAAACCACCTCATGTTGATATCTATTGTTGACTGAAATGGAATTTGACACTACGAACCCCAAAATACATCTTAAAAATCTAAAATAATTTTCCACTTTGTAAGGGCTTTACATTCTTTTACTTTGTTTTTTTTAGCAAAGACTGATAAATATGTGAACAATTTAACCAACATTTGTTTTCACCACAAGGTGCACCGCTTCGGGAATGATAGGTTCTAAGGCCTTACTAGGAGCTACATGTGTAGTCATTTAAAACCTGACCGAATTGCATTACAAAGACCATAGTACTGGAGGAAATTTGTTTGTATGTCAAATCTCCGCTGGGACTTAATAATTAGTCACAGAAATTAAGAGTGGAAAAATAGAAAGTACTTTTTCCAGGTTTTTTTCCATTATAGGTGGAAACCCTGAAATTAAAAAAGATGAGAAATCAAATTTGAATCCTGAAGGAAAAAAAACATCACAAAGCTTAGTATTTCCAAGATAGGGATCACATAATAATAACCAAACAAAAATTAGATGGTAGCCAAAATTTGAAAGATCTCCTTTTTGGGGGGCCCACAAAATTGCGACACTAACAGTAAAGGGAATAGAAACTTTATGCATTCAATCTATTTATTAGAATCAATATTTTACGTTTTAGGATATTTTGCCTTTCATTTTATGCCATTTCTTTGGCTCCAATGAGTTCTCATTTTGAACAAATTATCTGTAAACTCTTGGTCTATTGGTTGGTTGGTTTAACCAGCCTGCTTAGAAAGGATGTGTATGCTTGTTAGTAAGTCACAAGGGGACCGACTGCTTTACGTCCACTCTGAGGGACCTGGTAATGGAGATAGCTTCTCATGAAAATATTGTTCTTCTTCAAATTCTAAACAGAGACATAAATTATTAATCTTATCAAACATGTAGTTAGAGTGTGCTCATGCAATCTTTTGAAGCTAGAATCACAAACATGAATCACATATCTAAACGCTGTTACAAAACATGGTTACTGCGGGAGATCGTTCAAACGATTTTCCATCAATGCTGATTCTCGCTCATTTCAAGCCCAGCCATTTATTTTACAACCGACGAAAAGTTGCTTGAAATCGCTTTAACGCAACCATGTTTTAAACTAAAGGTCTTCGAGAACTGCATTTTTAGGGTGAGAAAGAGTCACTTGAACGCACACTTAGTAGAATTTCTTTAAGAAGGGTTTCACTGCTATCCACAAAACATGGCTCTGACAGTATTCTAGTGGGCAGCTAATAAATGAGCTTGAAAATAAGAAAAGTAGAAAAATTCATTCCAAACATGTCTGATCAAGTTTGATTGGTGATATGTTTGGGTAAACTTGTTGACACCATGTGGGTTAAACGAGTATAGTGTCCGAGAGTAAACCGTCGTCCACCCACATCCCACCAACAAAACCCACGATTGATCTACAAATAAGGGTGCTACAATCAAAATACTCAACACTCTCAAAACAAAAACAAAAGCAAAAAAAGGCACTTACGTATTACTGGATGTTACTACTTTTACATATGATCTGTGACGAATACATGTTGTTTATTCGCTCACCTCTGTTCATTTATTGAATATTATATTGCTTACCCGTTTTTGTTGTGGGTGTGTTTGTGTGTTTATTTTGGATGAAGCCTAAGCAGGGAAAGACAAGGCAAGTGAGCCAATGTGTGTCTATAGCTTCTTCGTGGGCGACTATTTATAGTTCTGCAAATAGAATGTGTGCACATACCGACTCTATATAAACACGTGTTCCAATGGGCAGGCCCACGCTTTGAATAAACAGTTGTAGCCAAACTCTAAACTACTCTGACAATTATTAATTACAAAGCAGATAGTCATTCAAAAAGGTAGAGAAGAAGAAAAAAATGGGCAAAAACAGAAACATTACGTTTATCAATATCATATGGTTATATCTCATGAATCACTGCTAAAGAATATGTCATAAATTTAATATCCCATTTTTCAATACTTAATCTAGGATAGAAACATTTTTTTCACTTTGATGCTATTCCACCCACTCTGTATTATGTTCCTCCTTTCTCTAACCTTCATTTTACCTTTACTCCTGTCTTTATCTTTAAGGTACCTTTCCAACTATAATTCCACATCCATCTCTTTCTCCCCCCCCCCCCTCTCTCTCTCTCTCTCTCTCTCTCTCTCTTCTCTCTCTCTCTCTCTCTCCAACTATCTTTTCTCATCCATCTATCTTGCCCCTCTCTCTATCTCTCTCTATCTCTATTTCTCCCTCTTTATCTCCCCCTCTCTCTCTTCTTCCTCTTTCACCCTTCTCTCTCTCTCTCTCTCTCCCTCTCTATCTCTATCTCTTTCTCTCCATCTCCATCTCTCCATCTCCATCTCTATCTCTCTCTCTCTCTCTCTCCCTCTCCATCTCTATCTCTTTCTCTCCATCTCCATCTCTCCATCTTCATCTCTCTCTCTCTCTCCATCTCTCTCTCTCTCTCTCTCTCTCTATCTCTATCTCCCTCCATCTATATCTCTCTCTCTCATTACCCCTCTTCCTCTCTCTATCTCCTTCTCTCTCCCTCTCCATCCCTCCTTCTCCATCTCTCCATCTCTCGTCCCGTCTCACCACCCTCCCTTCCTCCCGTGCCAGCCCGCCCACGCACCCCACGTCACGACCAGACAGATTACCCTGGAAAATTTCCGAGCAGCTTTCGACATCAAAGCTTCTTGCTTATTGAGTATTCCAGCACTGTTTTGCCACCCTGCTTCTTCTTCATACCCTGTACTTACCCCGATTCTTTATATATTTCTCCCCCCTCATTATAATTCCTTCTTTCTGCATCCACTATTGATACATCTACTTTGACTTCCTTATCTCGTTTTTTACTTCATATTTCTTTCCATAATCGCAGCTCCTTGGTTACCCTTTTTCAGTTTTCTAACTGTTGTTATATCCTCTTCGTATCATCTCCTATCTAGTTTCCTTCCATATCTGCTAGCTTTAAAATTCAAGAAAATGATATTTATTCAAATGAGACATCATATTTTTGTCTACCTCAGTTCTCTCCTCATTCCTTGTTCTTATTCATTTGCAATGCTGGTGCTTTAACAAAATTCTGTCACTTCTACTAGTTGTACCTCGATTGCGCACTCTTTATCCTTCTATATGTCTCTCCTTTCATGATTCTTTACACCTCCCCCTCTCTCTCCTTCCCTCTCTCTCTCTCTCTCTCTCTCTCTCTCTCTCTCTCTCTCTATATCCTCTCCTTCCTTTCCATCTCTCCATCTGCTCTCCAACCCCTCGTTTCTATCTTCTTTTCCTGGTTCATCCTCATACTCCGATCCGCCCACGTATCACGTCAATAATTAGGCCCGATACCCTGGTCGTTTTTTTCCTATTCCTTGCCTCTACATGTGCACAAACACATCTCCCCCGCTGTACCTTCATCATCATCCTCTCTCTATTTTTCCATCTCATCCTCTTCTTCTCCGCCTTTTATCATCCATCTATTCACTTGCTTATCCTTCCTTTGCTTTCAATCATAATTTAAAGAAAGATGATAATGGACTACAAACAATCATCTTCCTTGTGCAAACTAAGCTAGAATCAATATCATACGCATCACTTTTATGGCCATATGTTGGCAATTTATCCGCTGCAAATGCTTGGCAGAGCCTTGCCTTGCATAGCAACATTCAACTAGAAAATGCAGTGGTCTTGACAAGCTGAAAATTGTACCACAGGCAGCAGCCAGGATATCTATGTGTGGATGTGTTATAACCTGGGGAATATGTTTTGATGCTAAACCTGTACAGTATTGTCTGAGTGTGGTTTAACATGTCTTTTTGTTGATTCCAAGCTAAGTTTTCTTAGGATCTGTATCAAAAAGGTTAATAGCTTTCTTACCAATTGAAAGTATTTAGAAAAAGAAAAATATATATGTAGAGGTGTCATGGCCGAGAGGCTATGTCATCGGACTGTGCATCACAAGGTCTGCGGTTTGAGTCCCGCCGCGGCACTGATGTACTTTGGCAAGACATTAATCTACATTTGCCACACTCGACCCAGGTGAGGTAAATGAGTACCTAGCAGGAATTATGATGATGAAGAATTTTGTGGTATTCAAGGCACTTTTTTAACTTAAGAAAATACCAGTTTAAACTAAATTTCATGTCTAATACTCACATCTTCATAAGATATGAACATAGCACATTAGCTAAAAGTATTTATTTCTAGACTTCTAGAATTATAAAATGAATATCTTCTATTTTTCATCATTATCACAACAAAATTGTTGTTTCATTCGCTTCTTAAATAGGCATTCCCAGAGGGAGGCGAGTTGGCTCAGTCGGTAAAGCGTCCGTCTGTCGAACCAAAGATCCCGGGTTCGACTCCCACCCAAGCGGATGACTGAAGCCTGCGTTGTGTGTTAACGTGCCCCTTCCCTTGTTCATAGACGCAGGTTATGTCAAGTGGAAAACACTCCGTCCCTCGGATAGGACGTTAAATGGAGGCCCCGTGTAGAGAAGAGTCACTACCTTTGCACGTTCAGAACCCACTGCACTATTCGTATAAGAGTAGGGGGAAACCCCGGTGTAGTGGTCCACCTGCACACCCCCAGTATAGTACGATAATACTCTGTAAAGAGGTCTGTACTCAAAAGGAAGAAGAGGCTTCATGCTTAATAGTTGCAATTAAACACAACTCTAAAAATAAAACACAACTTGAATACCAATCGTGGTTATATATTTAGGTCTTGCGTATATGTTTTGCTATGTATAATATTTTATTGCAACTCGTTATGCAAGAGACAAAGAACTAAAAACAAACACTGTTGATTCAGGGGATAATCCACAATTTTCCGAGCAGTGAAAAAGATAACTTTTGGAATGGCCATAATAAGGTTGTCCATATCCTCTCGGTATTCGTGCAGGCTATAGGCTACAGTTTAATCCATTGAATGATCTTTTGTTCCTGTTAAAGTTTTCTTGTAAATGATTGAATAATGGGGTCTGTATCCCAAAATGTAAGGAAAGCAGAAAAACTTAATCAGTTGGCTCATTTTCACAGCTGGAAAGTTAAAAAAGTGAACCACACTCAACTTTGCTCTTTCATGCGAAGTTAAACATCTACCGGGAAGGAATCTCTGACACAAAACTAACCTGACATTTTCAGGCAGTTAAAAAATCCACATGAAAAACACAAAATAACTCTGAAGTAGGGAACGCTGGGCGAGTTTCTTTCGACTCGTCTTATTGCCCATAAACGTGGCCTATAATGATGACGATGACATCAATGTTGAGCAAATATTGAATCATAAGTGCCTGGCCATAAACTGGCCCGCGTAATTAGATCTTTACACAACAACAAACAGGCAAGCAACACCCATAAACACACAAACATGCCGCACGATGAGGCAACAACAAAAAAAGAATGGCCCCCGACATCATCCCTCTCCGACAATGTTGAAGTTCAATAATAAGAGCGGGTTAGAGAGCTCTTCGCCGCATCAAGACTCTGCTTTGCTTTCGTATAACAAGTTGGCATGACGTTGAGGAAACTATAATGTATGTTGTAAAACATGATCATTGCCTATTTGAATCCTTTCTACTCTTGTTGTGAGAAAAGATTGTTCTCCCCGCCCTGTTAGTCATAGCTAGAACTCTTCTCTTTTCATCAAATGAACATTTTGAATGGCCTTTCTTTCTCTATGCCTGTTTGTTTGCTGTGCATTGTATTTGGCAATGATGTCATCAGATTTCTTATTTTCTCACTCTCTTCATATTCTTCACAAACAACTGCCTTATGTTCTTCTAAATTTATGGGCATTTTAGGTTCTCTTTTTTTTCCTAACATTTTCTTCTCTCTCTTTTCCCTCTTAGCCATCATTTTGTTTTTCCTTAGAGGCATTGTCTTTGCATCTTTGAGTGACCTGTTTCACTATACTCATTTTCCCAAAATGACTGTAGTGTTATGAAAACCGTTGGGAAAACGGTGTTTGAAATTTCGAATTCCTATCATAAATATCTTGATAATTAGACAGGCGATCGGCTTGTAAATGTCATGGGATTCCTAACTGATCTAAATATATTTATAATTATGATTGCAGCATGAGCTAAATCCAGGATTTTGTTTAGAATCTGAAACAAAGATACCCAATCCCTTTAAGATATTTCATACAGAATAGGTTTTACTTGCTTTCTTCACCAACAAGTAAATATGCATTGATTAATGCACACTTGCTAGTATAACAATTTACATCAAACTTGATAGTAGAAATTTAGCATAACATCACATGTGACCAGCTCTCAGCCAATCATATGATCAGGATTCACTTGGCCATTTCATAGTACATACGATAAACTCACCTGTGTGTAGGAATCAATGAGAAATAGATATGAACCAGGCGAACAGGGGAGAGTTGCATGTAAAGAAAAAAAGAGAGAGAATTTGATAAAAATGGTTAATTGTCTAAATAATATACTTTCACTATTGCAAATAAGTGCAATAAAATAGGAATCTATATATCTTGACATGTGCTTTGCTGCTAACAATATTTCTTTATAATTTTAAAGTATATGAGTCTGTGCTATTCTGGCTCCAAACAGAAAATACATCAATTATTTTAGCGCTTATCAAAGGTACTTCAAGGTTTCAGAGCTTACAGGCATTCTTCAATAGTTATGAAAAGAACTTTGCTGTAGTTACTCCCAGTGTTTCATTAAAATACATATCTTGGCAGTATATCATAACAACTGGAAATTCAAAAGGAGGCAAGTTGGTTCTGGCAGTAAAGTGTCTGGGTTAGTCTTATCTTCCACCTCCAAAACAAACTAGAATCTGAGTCAAGTCTTTTCAATGATGCTGTAATACAAAGTTAACACACACATATACATGTATACCAATATGCTACTCCAGAGTAAATACAGTATTTAATTTTCTCTACAGAAGTTTACCTTAGGGCATGGTTGCAGTTTTAGTATATCAAACTTGAAATGTCTTACCAGAGCTAAAGGGTTACCAGCTCATGGCCTCTTTATTTGTTTTCTCTATTTTTCTGTTTTAATTTACAGAATTGGGGTCTAATTGAGTGTGAAGCATGATCCCATCTCTAAACTTCTTAACAAGTATAGTCTGTAGTATAAAAGTCTTCCATATATGGCAACTATTCTATTTAATGACAGTTTAAGAGTTTTTTCCTTGAATCGTTCTACTACAATTTCAAGAATTGTCCTCAAATTTAAATTTAAATAATCAGAGCCTACATTCAAGGTCTATGCTATAGTAGATAATCATGTCATATTGCAGTCTTTAATAAATGACATTTGAGAAGAAAAATGTACAATTATATGTCATGTTTGCCATTATCTTTGTAATGGCAAGGCTAGATCGCGACCCTGTCCTCTTTCCTATAATGACGTCAGTGATGATACGAGGTATTATTCTTACAAATGTTCAAAAACCATGTTTCACTCTTGCTTTCTCTAGCCCTGATTCTCTATTCCCCTTTAATGTTATTTTTCTCGAGATCTCTTCCCATCTCTATCTCTAAACACCATCTTTTCTCAATTTCTTTCTTTGCTACATTCTCACTCTTTCTCTTGTATACCTTTATCCTCTCTCTTTCTCTCTTTCTCTCTTTGCTCCTCCCATCTCCCACGAGCTTCAGGGTAAGACAGCCCTTCCTCCTTCTGGGCCCCGTTTCACAAAACTTGCCATCAGTGACAAATGAAAGTTTTTGTTCTAAGCTACTGAAATCCTTGCTTCTGATTGGTTATCAGCAGATTTGTCATTGCTTTTTGTCATTTGTCATTGAAAATAGGCTATGTGAAACACCTCCCTGGCCTGTGTTTTCATCTTGAAGACCACAGGCCAGAAGGGAAACCCCCCAAAAGCAGTCGCCGCACAATGCAACCTACAAAGCAAGGGGATGCACTACTCGTAAACATCTATTGTACTGTTATTGTAGCTTGTTGATGATGACGTGATGGGTACAAGCTTACAATCCTAGCTCTCTTGGGACGAAGTAAAATGGCACCATTAGGGCAAGCTGCCAACCCGCCTTTGTAACTGTTTACTGCTTCATTCTTAGATGATAACTCACATGTTTACTACAATATTCCCCATCCAGCTCGACTTGAAAAGACTCACTGAATCTGTCAAACAAACAATTCTATTCAGACAAGTCATGCACAAAGACACTTAGGCACTCATAGTGGTAAAAAACTTTGTCTTTCCTCCAAGTTGCTTTTGTGTCCCAACACCTACATCCTGCCCTTAACAAAGCTCTACTCCTCGGGTCAAGGAAGCAATGGATTACTAAACGGCGTATTAGCCATGTCGTCACAAACAATTCCAATGAATTGCCTTTGTGAATGATTCTGTTATCCTTTCCATGGCCATTACAACATCAACAATCACGACTTCCATCCTGGGACCACTACACCTAACTTCATCAAATACAACTGAAAACAAATCAAAAGATGGTCGATAACAGTACATCCGATTAAAAACAACAAAATTCCTTTGACCATGATAATTTGAAACTATTCAAGGCTGATTCAAGAACATGTTGACTACTTCAAACTCAAGACTATACTTAACTTGATGAAATACAACTGAATAAATAAAACCATTTAACTTCCACTGGTCAATAACACATCCGATTCAAAACAATAAATTTCTTTTGAGAATAATACTTTTTACTCTTCAAGGCTGATTCAAGATCCTGTTGACTACTTCTACCTTGGGAACTGGGTACTATACCTGACTTAATCAAATACAACTACGGTACAGATTGTCGGTTGAGGATGAGAAGTGCCTTAACTTGATTTTTTTTGGCTAAATTGGGTCCCTAGTCTCCTTTGTATTAACTATTACAACTAATGACTTCCTTAATGAACTCTTTTTTGTCATCTTTGTTTAGAGTGAGAACAGACGGCCCTGAATTAAACA